>VZRM01003341.1:1150421-1182984 GCA_013397955.1 Grantiella picta | reverse complement strand
CCCCCCCCAAGAATAGTAGAAACACAATTGCATTTACTAGACTAAATACAATTTCACTCAGGGAGGCTTAGTATAACAAGAACTGCAGCTGGGTGTGGAGCTGTCATGCATAGTGTGATATCACTTCTCTGTTGGTATTTTATCACCCACATACAAGATGAACAGCAACACCCCAGAAGAACCTCTGTTTCTCCGTGGGTGAACTGTTCCTGGAAACCAAGCTGACATTATGTCTTGGTGAAATACGCAGATACCCCTATGTAGGATCAATCTCTGAGTCCTGAATATAGGGAGACAAGTTTTGGTAACAAAGCACCTAATATCTGCAAAGGAAGGGACTGCAACCAGAGTTGTTCCCAACATTTCCCTGTTGGGAATATTTGGACTGTCCTCTTGTTCTGAAAGGTGTTCCTTAGGCACTGGGTGTGGAACATGGATGTTCAGTTTAAGGCTGGAGATTGCACTTCAAAGGGAAATTGTGGACTTCTTCCTCTAGTTCAGCAATATCAGGAGTCTTCACTGAACTTAGGCCTCTGCAAGAAGAGGACAACAAGCTAAATAAAATTGGGGGGGGATTATATAAAGTAGAAATATAGACAACATATAATACTGGATCCACATCAATTAACAATGGCATCCTTTCCTTCTCCCTTGTCTGTTCTCTGGCTCCTTGTAGTGTCTTTGAAAATTAGGACCATAATTTTCCTACATTTCTGCAGAACACGCCAACTGATTAAGACCAAAAAAAATACAGCTTTGGGATTTGTGTTTTGTGTGTGTGGTAAATCCACAAATGAAGTGCTTCAGGCTGTGTTTGATTTTCTGGGTTTGCAAAAAGGTGTTTAGTCACTTGTATTTGGCCAGTAGGGACTAGAGGCATAGTGTGCAAACGCATTCTTATATACACAGGTAAATGTATGTGTTTGATAGGCCTTTATTCCTCCAGTGATTTTGTCTGATTTGTTTGAAGGCATGTACTTCATTCCTCTTACTTGTCTCTTTTGCTTTCTAAAAATGAATGTTTTAAAAAAATACAAACCCCCCAAACCCAGTACATTTAAATCAGTCCATCATTAAAAAAACATGGATTCTAATTAATTATTAATTATTGAGAGGAAAGGCAACATGCAGTAGCCTCAGGCTTGACAAGCTGTCAAGAATGCCTGCCAAGGCTGCCAGGCTTACCAAGCTCCTGGGTCATCACCACATTAAACACAGAAAGTTAAATGACTTTTCCTGGAATCTGGAGAATAGCAATTGGACATAAAATATCTTTTTTTTTTTTTAAATCATTGGTATCCTGTATTGCTTCTTATAGTTGACAAAAGACAGAAGACAATGGAAATTTTGTCAAGTAGACAAAACCACATAAGTGGTGGAGCAGCTAATAGATTCCAACAACAGCAAATGAAGAAAACAGTTTATAAAGCCAGTTACCACAGAGTGATAAACTCCTTCCTCATAAGTATGTTTTATATAAATATAAAAGAAAAAGTGACTGGAGCCAAATACAAAGAGAAATCACAGGGTGCAGAGCAGGATACAGAAGTGTCATCAATTCAGTTCACAGTGCGATCTAATTTTAGCTGTATATTTACCATGCAAATAGGCTTTATTAAGCACCTGAGCTAGGAAGAGAGGCTGTATCATGGAAATCTTTGACCTGTGGTTGTTTTTCATGCACTCCGACAAAATGGTCTTAAAACATTTTGAGTGACTAGGGAAAGAGGGACTTTTCCATATAAATCATAATAAAAGCAATCCTTTTGGAGATAAATATATGTTCTTTAAATAGCTTTGAAAGGAAAAACATACCAAAGGAGAAGGAAAATCATGGTACCTCTCATGTATAAACATTCTCATCAAAAAGAATTTTAAAAAAATTCCAAAATTTATTGTTCTTTAGGAAATGTCAGTCTAATCACTGAAAGAATTTTACTGTAGCAGTATGCAAATCAATTTGAATTTTAAATTATTATTTTCCAGTTAAAAACACATATTAAAACAACCTTGAAAGGCAACATGTTCTTAAGAAGTTAATAATACAACAAACAGATATTTTGACATATTGGAATAATACTTGGAACTTTTGAAATCATAGCAGGTAAAAGTATTTTTTTTAAACCGAGAATCCCAGATTTTCTCTGGCAGAGATTTCAGTCTTGCAAGCCCTTTCCTAAATGAAAATGAAAAAATAATTGTTTTTTTACTTTCTCTCTATTTTATTTCCCAAAGAGTTTTAACACCTATTTTTAAAGCAAAATGTCCATGTAAAAAATTTATTTTGAAGTTATACTTATTGAGGGATTATTACATTAAAAACCTGTCCCTATACAAGGGTGTAACATAAATGAAACATCGGATATTAATTTCAGTGGGATCATACCTTTAATTTCTTGAATTCTCAGAAAAAGGAAAAAAAAAAAGGAATATTATAGTAGAAGTCAATATTTCCCTTTTTCACTGGTCTAAAAATTTCTACCTGTACCAAGGATGTAAAATGGAACATATTCTAAGCTATACAATACAAGACTTTATCCTCTATATCTTTAGTACACTCAAACAAAAAAAAAATATTATCATGAGACAAAAACCCCAACCAATCAACTAAAACAAAACAAAAGAACATGAGTAAATCTGGCAACAAGCATACTGTATATTTATCCTATGTGCAATGTTATGAAAAATATAAAGATGAACCCATTAAACAATCTCATAAAAAACAATTACATACATCCAAAACTAATTTTCAGTTCAGCATACAGCAAATAATCAAAGCAATACAAAAGAAAATGCCATAAAAACCCTAGAAAAATCACAGAAGGTTTATATTCTTCAGGGTATTTCAAGAATAAAGAACAGCTTTTAACAGAAACTTTGCTAGGACTGAAAGACCATGAGCAAAAAATTAAACCAGCATGGTCCATATTTTGTATTTGTTTGGGGTTTTTCTTGTTGTGGACAATATGAATTATTATTAGATATTTTTTCTGTAGTGTATCACAATACTTAGAATAGTCAATAAGGGACCATATTCAGCAGTGCAACTAATTTTTGTTGGGTAAGATTTTACCATGCATAGTTCTGTGTGGTATTCTCCCTGACCCTGTCATTGCCAAAATATATCATGTTTCAGTGCCCTCCTGAAAGGCATGTACTCTTTTATTGTTATCACCCAAGTATTTGCAAGCTAAGGATGAATTTGAGTGGATTTGTATTTTGCCACAAATGATTTACCATGGAGTGCACATGATTTTTCCCAGTCTGTCTTTCTTGCTTTCCTGTCTTCCCTTGCTGTCCTATTTAGTAAAGTTGGGAATTTTCCTTTCCTTAGGAAATTCCTCCTGTTTTTCAAGGGTAACCCTAAGCCTTCAGCACTGCTTTTTAGCCTCTTCCAGAGCCGTTCAGACTGCAACTATGAAATGTATGCAGGACTACTTTCTGGCACTGTGGACAATTGGCTTGAAAGACCCTATGTTCTCACTAATAAACTCTTACACAACAGAACAAGGTGCAGGTATCCAAACTACATACTGGGAACAGTCCCACTTCCATGCAAACCTGTGAGCTGCAGCCAAGAATCCTTTGGCACAAGATAAAATCCTGCCAGCAACTACCTTAAAAATTTAATGGCATAAACTCTTTCAGTACCTGGGAATGCTGCCTGGCATTGCTCAATTCTCTAGGGTGGTTATAACTTCAGAGTTTTCATAGGATATTATTAGACAAGGCTAGGTTCTCAAAGGTATCTGTACACCTAGCTTCCATTTCTTTCAATGAATTTAGGCCCTCAAACTGCCTTTAGGAGGTGGGCCAAAGTGCACAGAATAAGCACACACACCTCTGCAAATTGAAGTAGATCCAAGTCCAGTTTGGTGCAGAAGCAGCTTTACGGAATTCTGAACAATTACTTGTGCAAAACATTCACTTCTGTAAATCATCTATCTGTAATTCCTCACTCAGTTTGCTTTGCTTTTCATACAGTCAAACATAAGACAAAAGAAAACATTTCTGTGAAAACATCTTACTTCTCATTCTTGAAAATTCCTGTCAGACCAATGGTGATAACTTATGTTACTAACTAAATTGTTAGATTTATTTATCATTTTGAAATA
Source organism: Grantiella picta (assembly GCA_013397955.1). Lineage (NCBI taxonomy): Eukaryota > Metazoa > Chordata > Aves > Passeriformes > Meliphagidae > Grantiella > Grantiella picta. Next base: position 1,178,869 of record VZRM01003341.1, on the reverse strand, counting down.
TTTTAAAAGCACAGTTCTCTCCTTTCAGCCAATTTTAAGTGTATAAAAATGGATGGCTACTGTTTAGATAGAACCACAAATGACATGAGGGTAAACTATTTCTGCCATGCATAGGCATTTGAGACTAACAGTAATGTAGAAGGCTGTGCTATGAACTGCATGATGTGTACCCTGGTTTGTGTGTGGACAGCAGTGTCCTGAAAATCTCTCTCAACAAATTTCCACACTGTCACTCTGCTGTGGCTGGCTGGATTTGCCAACTGAGATTACTTCTCATGTTCTGTCTTTGTCTCACCTTCTGACTGCTGTTCTTCTCCCAAGGCATTTCCTGTTTGATTCTTTGTTTTGTAAGAAGCTTTAGCAGTAACTCTAACACATTAAGCTACAAAAAACCCCCCTGTGTGCAGCACAGAGGGTTTGAATAAAACCCACAAAAGGAGACTCAGATCCACAACAGGGTTTCAATGTATGTCTGCCTGAAATTGCTTCCAAGATGGCAATTAATGTTATGAATGCATAATGTTTATTATTACTGTACTAGACAGCATTCATATACATGCACAGATATATTCTTAGACACTCACATAGCAGGCCCCTCCTGGCATTTCTAATGTAGAGGAGGCACGCAGTGAATAGTCATTTGGACTCCAGCATGTTTCTCCCAGTGGGTTTACTTTTACTGAGAGGCCATTGATGTTGCTGGTGCTATTACTGACTCTGGACAAGACACATAACCTCCCAGTTTGAAAAGTTTAGCCAAACTGACAATGATTTTACCCCTTGAAAAGTATTTTGACATCTGTGGATGAAAATTATGGTACTTTAGCACTTTGTCCCATTTGAAATCTTAGGGACTAGTCAGATAAAATACATCTCAACATGAACAAAAATGTGAGATGTAAATAAAGTTACACCACACTATTATCAGATCATATTTATTTTTTATTAGTCTTTCACTGAATATGAGAAAGGCTAATAAACAAAATAAGCCTAAGATGTGTTCAGAAAACATGATCAGTCATCAAATAAACAAAGCATTATTATGAGAGAATATTTGAAGGCTTATATCTTGTCACTGTCCCCCTTTTAAAGTTTGCATTAGAAGTTTTCTGTCACTAAAAGGATTTATTTCTGTCTCTCCTCCAACAGATGCTTCCTTTCATAAAAACAGTAGGACCTTCAGGTCTATACTTGTAATTAAAAGAAGCTTCTGGGAATAAGTTCTAGTATTGGATCACTGATTAGTTAAATATTAGCTCTCCCAGAGGCTCTGGTTTGCATTGTTCCGGCTAGATCTCCCTACTGTACAGATCTGCTCTTGATAAGGTTCTTTATTAACGCTGTATATGAGTCAGGGCCAATCAGTCTTGCAGCACAGAACTGAATTCTATCTTTATTTATTTATTTAGCTATATAAATAAAAGAGAAAACCATTGTCAGATTTGCCCTAAATTGATAATCCAAACAGAAACATTACCACAGATAACTTGTAGACAAATACAGAAATATATCCATTCTAACCTAGACAATGTTGTACCACCATTAAATTATGCAAATGGTTTTAAAAAATTACTCCTGGATGAGCAATATTGTCAATAACAATGTTGCTGTCACATGTAAAGTATCCTAAATCCATGGCAGAAATGTGATTTGCATCATTCCTCCATACCACCCTCACTCAAAAAAAAAAAAAAAAAAAAAAAAAAAAAAGTAAGAAGAAAACTTTGAAAGGACATGGAGAAAAAGAAAAGTTTTAATTTTTAAGACTTTTTAAGAAAAGTGGCACATTTCTTTTAAAAGACCTTTCCTGAAGACTTTGTTGTTTTCACTTAGGGATTGTCTGCCTAATCCAGTAACTCAGTTTATGTGCAGAGGGGCAGGACAAAATTCCTATTCTTTTAATTTGCTAATCTAATGAAGGATTCATCTCACTAAGTTTAGACCATCTAAAAGTCATTAATTTTAGTCTACAGACATCACACAGTTTCTTTCTGGAGTCAATGGAGAGGAAATGACATTATCACAGAGTGACAAATCCACTCTAATGTCAGTGTCAAAAATAGGTGAAAGAATCACCCTCTGGAGATGCCTGCTTTTCTATATCATCTGTAAAGACACCTCTGGTAAGTCACGAACAATAGCCACCTAACTTTGAAAAGCTTACATTTAAATCTGATCAATGTCATCTCACCTGATTTTTCTTGTAACAAACCATGATTACTTGAACAGTATTTCCACCAGTGACTAGGATAAAGTGCTCTTTGTTTCAGTGTCACAGATCATTCTGATTCCCATTCTGCCATTCTGTCCTACAAAGAGTCATGCTTTATTTGTAGTGGAGAATGATGCTCAGCATTGAGGAAGGGTGGAAGAGCTTGATGCGAGGCTAGTAAGTCCTTATAGATGAAGCTGAAGCATTTACCTGACAGAAGTTCTTTTTCACTGTTCAACTGTACTTTACTGATTGGTAAGTGCTTGCATTTCCTGATTGCTTTTGATTCAGATTGCCACACAGAGGATGATTTTTCCCTTTTTCTTTCCTGATGTTACTGATGGAGGGGTTTTTTACAATGTTCTGCATGGCCTTTTTGCCCTGTGTTCAACTTCAGTTTTTTGAGTTCACCTATGGCATTCCCAGATTGCATGTAGTGTACTATCTATCCCATCTTAGAAAAAATACCCTAAATTCAGATTTTTTTTCCAACATGCTTCTCTTTGTGACACCTAGAGGTTCCATAGTATTCTTCTACACTTATAGCCTTTGTGACACTGGACATAAAGTCTACCTCTGAGCTTTTTGATAGTAAGATAAGCACATTTTCCCTGTTTACAATGCCTAACAACTTCCTGGCATCCACACATGCTTTTGAGCACTGAAAATGAGAAAGTGGGTGTAGGCTTAGAAAAATCCTTCTGCCTTTTTCATCTTTGTTCAAAGTGTAGCAAGCATACCTACCACCTTCTCTAAACACTTCTTTCACCATGCCAGAGATTATTTCTGTTTATCTCATTTCACATGGGATCCTTTCCTGATCTCTCAGCCACATCTAATACCTCAGGCAGTTTGCTTCACCTTTCCAGCCATATATATGGCTTGCAGTTCACATCAAGTCCTTCATGAATTACTTTCGACCTTGTTTATCAGCTTTCTGGCAAATTGTACTAAATAAGTTCGTGGTGAGTGATAAATAGAGTTTCATATATTTACATATTTGATGCTGTGGAGTTCATATATTATTTAAGCTTTTACTGCTTTGGAAGGTTTACTTTTTTAATGCAGCCATTAGAGGCTGCAGTCATCTTAAACTCATTTGATCATCTGGAATTTCTTATTTCAGCTGCTCTGTGCTTAGCCTCCTTGTAAAAACATGATGGTTTAATTTTGCTAGAAATGTGGGTCAGTGTCATGCCCCTGAGTCCCCTCCTTTTCAGGCTACAGCTGTTTGGCTTCAGCACCAAGCTCGAGAGGGTTCTGCTGGTCACCTCCAAAGAAAGCAATGGAAGGTGTTTCACTAACTTTCCAAAATATCTCTGCTAAGGAGCCTCAGAGGGGCTCCCTCTCCTGCTGTGAGAGACACTTTCAAGCTGAAGCTTCTGTGCACAGTGTGCACCTGACCTCCCACCCCTGCCGTGTCACAGCCATTGCTTAGCTCTGCCATTGGCCTGATGTCCCAGCAGCAGGCCCATATCCCAGCCTGGTTTCTGTTCTGTCCCCATGCCCATGAAAGTGCACAGTTCCCCGAATTAGGGCTGCCCATTATCCCCAGATGCCCTGATCCTGCCTGGGGCAGTGGGACAGCCCTGACTGCCAGTGCCTGCCCCGGCAAAGCTCATGGAGAGACCCTTCCTCATCCTGGAGCCTCCAGCTATGGCAGCCAACTCCCTAAAGTGAGCACAGCCAAGCCCTGGCCCATCCCACCTCTTGTTGATAATCAAGAGAATCTTTTTTGCAACACTTCATGCATCAAAACAGAGCAGACACTCTGTAATAGAATTTGGAGAAGAGTCCTAAATATGCAAGCACTGCAGAAGTTAAAATACAAAGATAAGGCAAAAGTGAGGAAAATGCAGAAAAATTATTTCCTATTAGAGGCATCAAAAAAGAGAGGATTTTTAGAAAAAATTAATAAAAATCCTTCAGCCTAAACATACTTTCATTTTTTACTAATTTCAGTATTTTGTAGTTCAACTTGCATTGCTTCAGTGATTCACTTCATTCGTGATGGTTCAGTGAGCTGGGACAATAATAGAATGCACAATAAATGTTCCTTATGTGTTGTACCAATTTCATGAGTGGGGATGATTCTGATGAAATGTACTGCTTATGAAAGGAATCAATAGGCAGTAATAGCCTTAGGTGGGCCAGGGAAGAAAGAGGCTATACAGACCTTCCCAAGTAGCTCTGCCGATATATCTCTATTACTTGCAGCAGCTTGAGTCTTCCGGTCCAAAACATGCTGGAAATAGTGTTAGGGATCAATTTCTGATTGCTAAAATGTCAAGTACAATCTAAACCTTAGAAACCATCCAGTGAACAAATCTGACCCTTGGGATCTTTAAGACCTTACTCAACTAGGTGAGAGAGCTGCACTTCTCACATTTTGTGAACTGATAATTGAAGATGCCCTAGTCTATGGTGTTTTTGTTCTTTCCCTCCACCATTATACTAAATACTTCTAATTAATATGCATACTATTCTTGTATCTGTGTGTGTGTGTTTGCATATTTGTATAAATATATATACACAAAGCTTTTTGTATGGGGAAATAGTTAAGTAAGGTTAATATTTGGTAGATGTGTAATCATACAAAAGCATTGCATTCATATGATAGACTTTGAACTTGAAAAAGTATTTTGGAGAAAATGTTACATTGCATCACATCACATCACATGCAATACTGACCGTCAAGTGAAACATGAAAAGAAGAGGGTGTCTTTCTTCCCTGATTGGTGAGAATAGTCTGAGTCTAGAGAGGGGTATTTTACAAGGGCATGTAGTGACAGGACAAGGGGGAATGGCTTTAAACTGAAAGAGGGTAGGTTTAGATTAGATATTAGGAAGAAATTCTTTACTGTGAGGGTGGTGAGACCCTGGAAGAGATTGCCCAGAGAAGCTGTGGATGCCTCATCCCTGGCAGTGCTCAAGTTGAGGTTGGGTGGGCCTATGAATGACATGATGGCCCTCCATGCCCATGGAGGGAGGGTGGAACTAGATAATCTTTTAAAATTCCTTTTTACTTAAACCAGTCTCTGATTCTAGGATCCTATGAACATGATAATTTTTCCAGGCTGTACAGAATCACAACTGTATGGTAACAGACAGAGCACTTAGTTTTGCAGTAGCAAAACTCTTAAAAGTGAAGAGATATCTTAGAAATAGAAATGAATAAGAATCCTTACAAAGAAGAAATGCATTGAATTCTGTTTTGTCATTTTTCTGTTTTGTACTTGGTTATGATGTGAGAAGAATGCTTTTGACTTCCAGAGACATCAATCAGACATCTTTGTGGCAAGTCCAATGGCTTAACCTACAACCTTGTATTGTGTGAGAGGATAAGAAAACCAGTTATTAACAGGCTGTTCTGATGCACAAAGAAAACTAGCAGAATAAGGCACATATAGATATAAAAAAGGAAGAAGGCTTGCCCTTCTCATTCAAGCCACTTGTATTTTAGGGCTATTTCTAACACACTGTCAAACAGAAAATCTCTGTCTGTCGTAACCTTTGTTAATGAACTACATACCTTGTGCCATATTTTATATAAATATGTCAAGAACATATAATTCAGAATTATTTGTTGGTGAATCACAATTGTGGAATGAAACTTATTTTTATACAGAACCAAACTGAATCCTAACTTTATGAAACTCTGTGACCTAAGAGTTTGCTAACTGAAGGAAATAAATGTAAAAACAGATATCTGTACTAGAATCAGAGCCAGAAAAGACCTGGTATGCTATAACTTCCCTGTGTCTACTTTAAAACCTAGTATCAGAGTTTTTTAATTGAAATTTTTGCTATAATAAAGCAGTGGTTTGGTTGTTTTGTTTTATTTTGTTTTGGTTTGTTTTAATTTTCAGGTTTTTAAAGCTAAGAAATATTTTCTTTTCATTATTTTTAAGCAAATAACAGGCCTTTTGTTTCACAAGGAGGAGCAATGCAAAACGAGGCACTGATCTGGCACAAAACTTGTATGTAGAACACATGCCTGTTTGGAACTTGTCAAACATACACACTAAGTCTCACAGCAGCAAAGAAGCTTGTGAAGGGTCTAGATAAGTCTTGCAAGGAGTGGCTGAGGGAGCTGAGGTTCCTCTTAGTCTGGACAAAAAGGAAAAAGAAAATATTCTACACTCCATCACACCTTCTCTCAGTGCCTAATCTTATGATCATCCCATTTGTGCAAGCTTCTGCTCCTCATCAATCATTTCTCAGATGTGTTTGTTTTCCTTAGGACAGCAAAAAATAGTGTAGAAACCTAGGAGATGTCTGCCATTTTGATGAGTCATGTTAAAGCTACTCATTTTTTGGATAAAAAATATAAGAGCACTGCTGCAGCTTTTTGCATATATAGGTTTTTGTGAGATATCAGCCTTCAGGACCTATAGAAATGACAGTTCTGCAAATGAACAAGTAGCAGTCCATAACTGTATGATATGTGTGTTTTAAAGGTATCTGTATGAAAAGCAAAATGTGGAAAGAATGGTTGAACTGGTGACAGTTTTCCTCATGTGTATTTACAACAGATTTATTTTCTATAGTTTGCTTAGCATTGGGATCTTGTTCAAATACTTTCATAATTGCTCCTGTATTTTTAAAATTCACATTTTCTATTGATTTAGTGGTGTGCTACAATGCTAGCGATGTAAAAGGTTCTACTTTCAATCAGTTGCAGGATTCATATTCTTAGAAATTATTAAAAGGTTCTATTAGACACCTGTCTGGGTCTGAAAATAAAATAGTGCTAATGCATATAAATGTGGTGCCCAAAGGGAGATGTTTTTGTAGAAGCTTAGATCATACCACTTCTTCCATAATCTCACAAATCCGTCATTTTTGCCAATAGTACTGCTGCTTTGAGTCTTTCATAAATGAAGCGATTTCTCTCCTCTTCCTCTCTTTCCTTGACTGCCTTTACTTTGGTTTTGGGTTTTTTGTTTCTTCATTTGTTGTGTTTGTGTTGTTTGTGGGGTTTTTTTGTTTTGGTTTTGGTTTTGGTTTTGTTCGGTTTGGTTTGGCTTATCTAAGGCCAAATAAAACATATCAATATTCAACACTATTAAAGGTCAATCCCCCGTTCAGTTTGCAGTTTGTTGACCCAGGCTGTGAATTTTAGCATCAATCATTTGTTACATCTGTTGTGGAATCTTCAGATTTATACCAAATCGCTGACAGAAACCCATTCACTCTGAAGCAACCTGTAAGTGGTAGATGACACTGTGCAGCATGTCCAGTTAGGGACTATCCTTTAAGCAGAGTTTCCATTTCCAGGTCACTAGTCTAAGGTTCAAAGTTTTCTCTGGGCAGACCTTTACTGATAGATATGAGGAACTTCTGAACTCTCAGCTTTGATCATCTCATCTCAATCCCAGGGCAAAACCAGGGGTACATCAGCACCCGACCCTCACTTCATTGCATATCATAATTTCTGAAGTAAGAAAACAATGAGTATGAGCTGAAAGAGAGGGATTTTTTTCCACTTTGCTCAGTCTCTCAGTCTGGATGAAAAAATACCATTATGCAAGGGCACATGTTACTGCCAATCTGTTTGCCTTTAAAATACTAAAATAAGTCTGTGAGAACAATCCTGATGACTGCTTGTAAACGAGAAAAAATATTTACAGAGTAGCTAAGTCAAGACTAGACACTTCTCATAACAAAAATGGCTTTACTTTTCCATGAAATTAAACAACCAATGAACTATAAGTCCTCATGGGTTTGACGTATCATCCTCTTTCAATCTAACGTAAAACATGTACTGAAAAAAGTGGTTGTTTTTCTTTCTCCAGAGAACCGTGGAGAGGAGGAAAGAGAATGGCAAATAAGTTATTAGGTTCATGTTTATTTAAAAATTAAGTCATCCTTTAAATAAACAGGCCGAGAACTACAGGATCAATATTAGGATGTGAATAATATTCTGTCAAGGTTCCAAAGAGAAATGTCTGTTCTTTGATCTTGATATTCCAAGGTCAAAAGGAAGTTAGTGCCCCTCACACTCTTGTTCTATAAATAAACTGCCATCAGCATCTTGCTTCTCTAACCAGGATGATAAGTGAGATTTTTCTGTTGAAATTTGGTACATCAATGGAGGTGCCACAGAAGCTGTTAGAAGAGCAGCTTTCTGATCTCCTGATACAGCTGTCATTTATTTTTCAAGATCTTGTAATTACAAAGGGCATTGTAGTACAGACACAGTTCAGCAGCAAAAGCAGCAGCCTTGTTGTTGAGAAAATGGAAGATTATTTTGGAAGAAAAGAATACTGAAAGCTACCTAACAGATTTCTTTGTGACCTCTGAAAAAATCAATATGCATCCATATTTTTTTCCCCAGCATATCATCCCAATCATATTGGAGGCGGGGAAAGCCTATCCAGTTTTCACATGGGCAGTTACTAGAGACATGAACAAACATATGCAGAGTGTTAGCAATTTCAGGATCAAGTCCTTGAAAGTATATCAGGGAATAAAATATATTGGTGTTGTCACAGAGGATTTATGTACATTGATGTTTGACTGTCAAAGTCTGTCCTGTGGCCAATGCTTCTGCCTCTAATTTTTAAGAGGAAAGAATGGTCTGCAGCAGATGGAAAAGGTGATAGATGAAAAGCCATACACCTGATGCTGGGCTGAGGAAGCATCTGGTGGCAGACTGGAAACAGGAAGAACACTTACATCCTTGTGGTGGCCCAGCTCTTTCCCAACAAGCTTGATGGTGTGTAGCTGGACTGCAGCTGGCAGGAAAATATTAACACAGACTTATGACCAAAATCAATTCTGATGTAAAGCAGCTTGACAGAAAAAGCCCTGGGGGTCATGGAGGACACAAAGGTGAACATGGGACAGCAAGATGACCTTGCCACAAAACAGAGAGTGGTACACAGGGCTGCACTGGGCAAAACATTGCCAGCAGCTGGAGGAAGATGGCATTTCACATCTACCCAGCACTGTGCCCACATCTGGGCTCCCAGTAAGAAAGTGCCACAAACATACTGGGGAGAGTTCCTCAGTGTCCCTCCTCAGTGTGCCTCCACCACCCACCCACCAGGATTTCTGAGATCAGAATGAGATGTTGTGCTGAGCTGGTGCTGTCCTTGCCATGGATCCAATACCTGCAGGGACAGTGCTGTGCCAGGTCTCTCACTGGGGACAGTCAGGCTTTTGCCAAGCAGCACTACCCAGCAATGGGACCCACCTTCCCAGCCTCATTTCATCCACCTGGACAGTATCCTGAGCCCTGCCAGCATGTGCCATGTGGCGCTGCTCCTGTCCTTGACAGGATGGGCCAGGTGAACTGTTGCTGTACTTTCAGGTGGGCTTCTCCTGCAGCTTCCAGAGATGCTGGCACAACTGAGTCCATCAGCAGCCATTTTTCTCATGCATGACACTATGTGCTCTGCAGGGATGACCCTGACTCCATGCAAGAATGCACATCCATCCTGGCATGCTCTGTCAGCACGTGTGGGTGACACAGGGCAGTTTGGCAAGGAAGAGAGAACTCCTCCTCTACAGGGATACCATGGTCATCCTGAAATGAATATATCCCAGATAAGATGTTCAGATCCCAGCTACCTTTCCTACCTAACACTGGCCCTGGCACCTGGGCAGAGCCACCCAAAGGGAACAGCCTGAGGCCCCTGGCCCCAGTCCTGGATGCACCTATGTCCACACCCACGGCAGGTGTACACCAGAGGCACAGAAGCAGAGAGTGTGTGCCCCTGGGGTAGTGCCCGTGGCTGGTGGCTGCCACTACAGCCCAGGGCTCTCCTTTCCTGGAGTTCTGTGCAGGGGACACAGCTCTGCTGGGAAGAGCCCAGGAAGAGCCCAAGGACGCCTCTTTGAGGTCATTGCCTGTTGCTCCTCTTTATAAATGTTACACCACCTGCTCCCTCCACCTCTGCTTGACCCTGGACCAGCTGTAGGTGCTGAGCAGCAGGAAGGGGATGACAGGAGATGCAGGGGAAGAGAAGGAAGGCAGTAAGCACACCAGCTTGCCTGTCCTAGTCTGGCCCTGAACTTCCTTCACTGTCACTTTCCAGTGAGTCTCAGAGCCATATCTCACAGTAGAGATGGACAGTGCCTCTGACCTGCCCTACAAGACTTCATCCTGCCTCCCTGACTGTCCCCTTGGGACAAGGCTGTGCAGGTGTCTGTCACTGCCCACAGGCAGGGAGTCTGTTAAAGCCACCTGATCCTGCTGGCTGTTGAAATGTGTTTGCTTTAGTGTTTGAAAGGAAGGACTGAGGACTCTTCACCTAACAGGGCAGTTTTTGTCTCAGAGAGCAGAGTCCCAGGGGAAGTAACAAAACTTCCTTTTTTCCTTACCTATACCCATGGGCAGAAGAGTGGAGCATGGGCACAGTCTGGGCTGAGCTAAGCACAAGAGGAAAGGAATATAATTTGTCATAAGTCAAGCAAACTTTTGCTCCCTGATAAAGACTTGCTGGGGTACAAGTCTTTCTCAAAACTGTTAAAATGGGAATGACATACTTCTATGGACTATTCTTCACATTCTTTCCCAAACCAGCCCACTTTTACTCCTTTGTTGAGCAGAAAGAAGCTTTCCAAGTCAAACTCTTATTTGGAACAGAAATTATATAAATAAAGCCTCATATTCTCCTACAGATTTGTTTGTCAGCTGTGCACAAATCCTCAGTACTTCTGTACAGGTGGTAAGAAACAAGAGGTGAAAACTCTATTTCGGTGTAACCTGACCAAGACTTTTAAGCTATGGATGTGAGCAGCCAGAAAGGTGACCTGAATGGAGGGGAATAGGTACTGATCAGAAGAAAAATGTCTGCTGAAATACTAACAGAAAAAATGCCTGGGATCTAGATGTGTGAACCAGAATCATCCTCGAAAATTTCAGCTGGCACCTTTGAAATACAACTGGGTACTTAGAAACCAGAGGCATCCTGGGATAACATGGATAATTGTAAAAAGATGGAATTATAAGGGCAATTTACCCTCTGAAACGGGGAAAAATAGTCAAATAAAAAGGAAAAATATCCTGAGAAAGTAAGAGTCCATAACTACCAGTAACTGCAAAAACAGGAAAACAGCCTGGAAACATAAATATCGGTCTGCAAGAATAGAAAATATTGTTATCTATTGGCTATCCCAGGTGAAAAATAGAAAATAACAGCATGTACTGGCTGCTGAATCAGGGCATTCAATGCTTTTTTATGTCTCTGTGATATAAAAATGACTTAATTTTTGCCCAAAGTGGACTTTCTCTCCCTTAGAACTTCTCATGCTGCATATACGCTAAAAAAAAAAAGTGGAGAAATCTATAAGGCAAGCTCCTCTGTGTTGGTGTGTGTCATAGAACCCTGTGAACCCAGGGCTGAGTCTCTCTGCACCTGCAGGCTGGGTAGCCCCAGGCAGGTCATGACAGCTGCTGTATCCAAAGCCAAATATTTCTGCATTCCTTGCTAACGTAGCCATACCAGTCAGAGGGGAGAGAAAGATGATGGAGCGTTGGCAGTATGATCTGAGGCAAAACCTCTGATTATTCAGACATGATTACTTTCCTTTGTGGCACCTAGAAGTTTATGAGAGCTGGAAGCAGGGACTGCTCCTGCCCACAGGGATAGCCATGCCTCATATGTTATGATGTCTCATGATGGTGATCATACTAAATGTTTGGGGCTCTGGACTAACAAGTTGAGCAGAGTCCATTTTTTGTTTTCCTCCGCTCAAGGAATTACACTATTTTGACAGTGCAAAAATCTGGGTTTCACTTTTGGCCTTACCCAAGTTCAAAGTATTCTAAAAAAAACAACCTCTCCACTCTGAGCAAGTGCACATTCCATGGTGCCAATTAGCACAGACATATCTAAGTGAGCTAAACTGGTATGGATGTGTTGAAAGTAATTTTAAGCAACAGGCAAACAATACTAGCAATTAAAAATGTAATGTTCATTATTTTTGAGTTTTCAGAAACATTAGTCAATTTGAGTGTAGTGAAAAATATTTCTATTATGAAACTGGAAGGTTTCAAGCTTTACTTGGCTATGGAAACCTTCCTGCCAGATAGATGGAGAGAAGTAAGTAAATTTAGAGCAACTACGCATATAATTTAGCTCAGACAAATATTTCAGGATTTAATGACCTTTGCTGTAAAACTTCCTATTTTTCTCTGCAAACTAGGAAACTTAATATGGCTAGTTTAGATGTGCACATTTGCCTCCTAGGGATGATTTCTACAGACAGATAATTAAGAGTAATTGATGTCTAGCCTATCAGATTACTGCTGGCTCATTCTCACAGATGGAATAGGTTTGTCCAAATTATGAATTATATGTTGAGAAATTTGATCAAACATGCTTCTGGGTCCTGGTTCCAAAAAGAAAAGTCATGAAGCCAGTTTAGTTACCACATTAAGGATTTTATTAAGAAAATACTTAAGGTGTAAACAGGTTTAAACACGCATTTACAGTGGCATTATCAAGAAGCTTCCAGATTGTTCCTTCCTCATAATGTAAAAAATTAAAGTTTGCATTGACTTTCAGACATGAGTTTAAGTCAACAGGAAGTACTTAGAAATCTCAGCACTAACATAAGTGATCTGTTAAAAATGTAAAGTTCAGTCTAAAATGAGATTTAACCTTGGGAGCCACTATAGTTTGAATTACAATAATAATTTGAATTTTACACCTTCCAGTTACTTCTAAAATGCACTCAAATTATTCTCAGCACATTTCTTATCAATCTTATTATGAAGTCATGGGAAGAGATTAATTTCCAGAAATTAGAATGCTTTCTACCTCTCTTTAATACTGAATAGCATTTGGTTATCTAAGCTTAGATCTGTACTTGTAAATTAGGAGGGTATGTTCTCCAGCTATAAGAGTAAGTGGCAGAAAAAGACTCAGTCCAGAAAAGCTTAGGATAAATACTTCCTCTCTTACAAACAAATATCCACACTATTGGCTGAAAACAGTACCTATATCAGTCATTGTCAGTGAAAAGATTATTTGGAATAAGGTGAAACTTGTATGAAAAATGTTAATGCATAGAGTGTTGTTTCTGTAAATGATAAAATTATCATCTCTGAAAAGATTTGACTACTTCGGTGTCTAATACTCTGTATATGAACATGAGACCCTGCATGCTGTAGAGGTTGTATTCTGGCCATACTTAAATACTGAATTTACGTGTTTACAATATTTCAATGACAACTGTGGGCTGACATTTACATAATTTAGATGTACCAAGTGAGCTGTCACTGTTTGGGCCAGGCTTATGACACACTTCTGTAAAACATAGCCAGAAAAGTCATACTGTGAGACCACATATATATGAGGCCACACTAAGTCCCAAGATTCTCTGGCTGGAATCCCACCCTGCCCTGAAATTGAAGCTAATTAGCCAGATTGGTTCAGGAATCAGCAGTTTCTCATGCCTATATTTGCATTTTGGATTGTTAAATATTTTGGGCAAGGACTGTATTTGTTTTTCTTTAAAAGGTTAATTTTTGGTCAATGAAAAGACTTGAAATTAATAAACAGATTTTTAGAGCAAATATATTGCCAATCACACTGTCTATGCTTTTTTAATAATCATGGAAAAGATCAAAAAGACAATCCAACCCAATAGATGCTCAACCAAATAACAGATCCCTTAGCCTGCTACTATGAGACTCACTAAGTGAAATAAAAAATAATCCATATTGATCAAATTGGTAAGAAGATTTTAGGATATTTAGATACCATTCAAGAAAAAATTTCTTATAATTGGTATTTATACTTGCTACATTTGCTGTTCCCTTTTCTTTTAAGTGTTAAGCCAAGGCTCTATGCTCAAGCCGTTAATTTATTATTTTCTTATTATTGATAACACTTCTCTTAATTCTACTTTATAGCTCAGTAACAATCCCTAATATTCAAATCTACATAATGCATTAGAAATAAAATGCATGCACATTCTTTTTTAAGGCTGATTTTTATGCCAAAAAAGCACTTCTGTCAGCAGGAAAGATGTTTTATTTAAGCTTTCATGTCTCCTGAGTGTGCTTCTCAAAAGAGAAGAATGGGTTATTTATTATTTGAAAGATGAAGGTGGTATTAGAAGACTTGACTATTACTCTTTCCTGCAGCTTCTATATGGCAATAAAAATTACTTCTAATGTCTTTGATGTTTCTCTGTGTACTTTCAGCATCTTTGATACTTTAGGGAATATCTTCCTAGCTGCATGCAAACGATTATGTTATATACAGAAAAAGATAATCTGATTTGCCTCTAGTAATCTTTTCCTTTATGCTTCTAGGTATAAATTATTTTGATAGAGTTAACTGCCCGTCAGTTAACTCATATTTTGGGGTGATACTTTTGTTTCACAGACTATACTACTGCACAAATTATTTAGTCTATTCAATTAAGTTATCACAGCATGCCATCCAAGGTAAATCTATTCAAAATAAAAAATCTAAAACCTCTTTTAAACAGAGGTTTCAGATTCTAACTCAATATTGTAGGCAATTGTGCATTATTAAATGGATGACTGTATAGCTACATATTTAAAAGAAACTTAAATTCAAAATGTGATATTCGTAATATAGAGATTTTGTAGGAGACAATTTTACATATTAGACTAATGGAGTAGCAAAAGTGAATGCTTTGTCTTCAAAGTCTAAATCAGGATTATTAATAGAGAAAGAAAGAAAGAAAAAAAACCCAAATGACATATAATGAAAGAAAAAATTTAGGATCTTCATTACTAATAATGGACTATACCTAATAAAGATACACACATATTTATTAAAAACCAAAGAGAAAAATATCCGGTGATATTTCAGAGGTATCAGATGATATAATTTTATATTGATATTATATTATTCATATTATATAAATATTGTATAAAAATGTTAGTGTTATGAGATTATTTACTAGAGAAAAATACCAAATTAATCAAGACGCATTTAAAATTGTAGTAAATACATTTTATAAATTAGCGCAAGATTTCCTGTAATTCATGTGACACAATGTGATTTACTATAAGGAAAAAATTGCATGAAAATTCTATGGTGAAAGATTATTTGTAGCTTGAAGAATTTTTTTTTTTTCCCTACTAAAATACTAGAAAATAAACTACACAACTAATTTCATCCTCATGAAAAGCAAGGCATGCCAAGCCACTTAAGACTGTAAGCAAATATTTCAGCTGTCATGGCAGAGTTTTTAAATAAGAAGTATAATTTGTGCCCAGCCATTCATGGGGTATAATGTATACTGCCACAACCTGCACCTGAAATTTGCTGTGAATAAAGAGTTAGTACAGACAGAGTCACAACAGTATCAGGAGTAGAAACAAAAATATTCTCTGTTGGCCCAAGAGTGGATGGCTAACAGACTAGTATATTTCACTGCAGAAAACATGTTAGAAAATGCCTCTTTGTAACAGCAGTTAGGGAAAATTCTTCCCACTAAATCTGAAAAAAAAAAAAAATCTTTATGTGGATCTCATCTCTAGCATGAAAACGGCCCTCTTCCAGATTTCAAGAATAAACTGCTGTTATTATTCATAGCAGTAACATTATTCAGACTGCTCAGTGAATTCCAGTCGCGTACTTCCAAAACTGCTCTGAAATAATCTTTACTATCCTCTGTTTAAGTCTTACCCAAGTCTGTGCTCCAACTGGATTACATATTTCTCTTCTTGTTATGAAGAAAAGTATTGACTGCCACATCCATAAAACCTGCAACCGCTGTTGGTCTTTGGGTGCTAATTCTGCAATTTTCCTACTACAAGAAAAACTGAATTGGCAAGAATTTATTGAAAAAGACCCTATCAACCAACCACAAAAAAACCCACGCCTTACAGCATTTTCCTGTTCTGGCACATCTGAAGAAAATATTTGTCTTTGGTTGAAGCGTATTATCTTGCCTTCAGTGATTCATCCATTCTACTTACCAAAGTAGCAGGAAACCTGATGTGGTTTGTTTCAGCCTTTGAAATCTGCCCGACACTGCTTGAAACTACCTGGCTGGGCAATAATTTATCTTATGACTGAGAATTTTTTTATGTCTTGCTACTTTTAAAAGTTTTCCATTAGAAAATTAAAATCTGTCTCACTGGCATTAAAAGCATTATGCCTTGCTCTCAATTTAGGTTTGGTTAAAATCCATAAAATACAACTATGCAAACTTCATACCTACTAATAACATGATAGACTAAGCAACTTAGCAACTTGAGACTGGAAATAGGAGAAGGTCTTTTTTTTTTTTTTTGTTTGTATGAACATTTCAACAGAATGGACATATGCATTGTTGAGCTAAATAGTATCAGAGCACAGAGACACTTCTGATGTTTAGTGCAACCCTCAAGTACTACAGATAATAGGGGGCAATCCTGTGATTTAGCCCAATGCTTTTTAACATAAGATTGATATACAAAACCCAAAAAGCAGCAAGTCTCATGCCAGTCTCATTAAAATGCTACAAAGTCATAGGAAGATTTCATTTATTATTAGCTTATTATTATTCTCAAATAACCCCCAAACCTACTCTTGTTACTGTGTAGTAGTGCTTGCTCCAATACCTTCTGGACTTCCCTGCCCTGTTAATCTACATTCCCAATTGCTGGGTAAATTGAGTTTTTCATCAGTTATCTGATAAGGTTTCTGGCTTCTTTGGTAGCCCTTGCTAAAAACAGTAAGTTCCATCAGTCCCAAATACTGCTGGCATTTAGCCCTTTCTTCCTTTTCTTCCTTGTTCCATCTGCCTAAATTAATGATTGCTATGACAGGTCTTCACTTTGAATGGCTCAGCTAGTGGACGTATTGCAATTTTTCACATTAGTCACTCTCAATCAACTTCTGCCTGTCTCCACTTTCCTAATTTACCTTTAGCTGAGATTATGCAGTTCCTAATATGCTAAATCTTGAGACACTCATGTTCTTAAAGCGTCCTGTAAGATGAAGATATGCATGGAAATGGATCCAAAATACTAATTTTAGATACAGCTGCATTATCAGTTAAACTGGTTTGAGGGTGGACTACCAGTGAAAGGCGTGGCTTCTGGCCCTCTCTTCCCTCACTTCGCACTCCCTCAGCTTTCCCAGCAATCACATGACATATGATGCAAACACCATTGTTTCTTATCAAGCAAATCGAGTCCCTCCTGTTCCACTCAAGGCCATCTAAATACTCAAATCTTCATAGCAAAGGCACTGAGAACACAGTAGCTGGAGCCAAAGGACGGAATGGGAGCACCTTTTTCAGCAGCAAACAAATTAAAGGCACACAGGCAGTATTAAAAATTCTTTTTTTGCTTTTTTTTATCCCCAGGCCTACTGATTTCAACACTTCTATCACTTTCTCACAATCACTTCACTCATTTAAACACACAAGCACAGAAATTTCATATATGAGTACTCTCACTGGGTATTACACTGTCATTTGCTATTTTCTTTTCACTCACAATGAATGAAGATCCAAATTATCTCTATACTGTTTGTTAAAGAATAGCTTAGAACTACCTTTTAATGGCTACCTGCTGCATCAAGAAAAGGAATCATAGGCTGGGGTTGGAAAGGACCTTAAAGATAATGTAGCTCCAACCCTTCTTCCATAGGCAGGGGATTCCTTCCACTAGACTAGGTTGTTGAAAGACTCATTCAAACCAATCTTGAATGGCATCAGAGATGGGTCATCCTCTTCCCTGGACAACCTGTCCCAGTGCCTTACTACTCTCACCATGACTTTCTTCCTGATATCTGATCTAAATTGACCCTCTTTTCTTTGAAAACCATTAGCCCTCATCCTACCCCCCACTCCCTGAGAAAGAGTCCCTTACCATCTTTCCTGAAGTCCCTCTTTAAGTACTGGAAGGCTTAAAATATCCCTGGAGCCTTCTGTTCTCTAATCTAAATAACCCAAATTCCCTCAGTGCATCCTCACAGGGTAAGTGTTCCAGGCATCTGATCATCTTTTTGGTCTTCTCTGCATTCATTCCAACTGATCCATGTCTTTCTTGTTTTGGGGGCCCCAGAACTGGATGCCACACCCAAGGTGATGGGCAGAATCACCTCCATGGACCTTCTGGTCTCACTTTGTTTTATGCAGCCCAGGATAAAATTGTCTTTTTGAGCTGTGAGCTCATATTACACAGTCATATTCCATTTTTCATTCACACTCTCAAGTCCTTCTCCTCAAGGGCTGCTCTCAATCCGCTAATCACCCATCTTGATCTCCTGATGGATTATTTTACACTTAAAAAAGATGACAAAATTATGTACTTTTCAAGATTAAACAGGACACACTTAACCTTCAATTAGCTATAATGTGCTATCCACTCATAGTTTCTTTTGGGTACTCCAAATTAATAATGCTCAAACAAAATTTGGAAGCATTTTTGATAATTGGATTTGTTTCACCTGTTTTTTACAATCCAAATTTTGGGTGTCTCCTTTAGTCATACTGATTTGTTTTTAGATTGCTAAAATCGATAAAAGTATTTCCACTGAACTTTTTCAATTTTTGTTGACGGATCTCCAGAGGTTGTTTGATGGTTCAACAGTTGTCTCATGATCTCTGTTTTGAAGATAGTTGTTTGATCAATGGTTACTATGATTTCTGTGTTCCCAATCAAGCCAGGAAATTGCATTTTTTTGAAAGAAAACCTTGTCACATAGTTTTCATGCTATTCATATATTTAAAAATTGTGATTTTATTTGGATAACAAAGAGCAGAATAATCTTTTATCTTTGCTTTACATTTGGTTGAAGGTATCAACCAGTTCAGCATCTCCAGATGCAAAATTTTTGTTTGGCGATATAATTTTCACTGTCAGTTAATGAGCTCAAGAAAAGAATAGAGTAACATCATAGGACAAAATGACATCACTATGTCAAGTCTCCAAATCTCTGTTTAAAAGCCAGTGGTAAGTTAGAATACAGTGTTATTCTACTACCACTTCAAAATACAGTGGTAAATTAGAAAGGTATAACATCAAGACTGCTTTGGTTTGTGTTATTCTGTTATTTCATTGTCCTAATACACTAGCAAAGAGGTGTTCCCCCAGCAGATAATTTAAGATCTAGATTTTTTTCACCTATATTAGTGAATCACAGCTTAAAAAAAAAAATCCCATCTTTATAACAATAATGGTAATGAAATCAAATTCAGTTCCTGCATTTAAAATGTTATGTAGGAGTATTTAAAAACTACGTCAAAAGGTAGCATTTGTTAATATATTTTACTTAAACATTTGTAACAAACACACTTTTTTTCCTAGTAAAGTTACAGGTTAGCATGACATAAACAAATGTAAACCTAGTAGTATTTACAGATAAACCTGACAAATGAATTTTAATACATTATTAACTGAATATACCTTGAAAATACTTAGCATCCTTTGGGTCCTTTTAATTCAAATAAATTTCCATCTAATAGAAATTTTTCATTTTCAAGGATTTCTGAAGTAACTATCAAAACTATTCTTTTATGAGTTTCCTCACTGTTCAACTGCCATTATGTATATTGGTATAGTTCCCCATTATCTAACTGTATATGGATAAAGAACTCCAAAGTTTCTCCTACAACCAACTGGCTCTGTTGTTTTCTGGATCTTTACTCAGTCAGATCCTGGAATTCTAATTAAAAAAGCAGTATTGAAGCTCTCTGACTTGTACACTGGGAAAAAGTAAATAATGGTATACCCAGTTTTCAAATTCCAGGCACTCAGCTCTGTTTTATAATGTCTGTGATTTATACATCCTCTGAGAATAGCTTGGCTCCCTTGACAAGCTTCAGTAAACTAGATTTCCAGGTGTTCTGAGACCCACAGCTGCTTCTGTGGAGAGACCCAAGGAAAAATAGATTCCATTAATTCAGCAATTAGAGGTAAGAAGCCATAAAATTCTCAGAAGTCACACCAACTCCTGTGATTGGTTACTAGTGGTCCTCAAATAGGTGGCTGTGATGAACTATGGCAAGTAGGTCTGGAATTCAGATGAGTCTGAATTATCTGAGAAACACCCTCAATATTTTCAGACAGAATGCTGTACGGTTGTATTCCAGGAATATTTTCAGATTCTACTCTTTGTCCTTTAAAAAGTAAAAGAAAAAAAATATGAACAAAATTCCACATGATATAAGAGAAAATACAATTGGATTTTCTAAGGATGGCAAATTTTGGCTTAAAAAGGTCCTAAGAGTTTAGGAGCCCAAACTGTGTTGAGTGTGTTAAGTAATTTTTTTATCTTTGTCTATAAATATGGTTGGTGTCAAACTCCAAGTTTTCTATCTTCCTTTGCCCTTTCTATCCTGTGAGAGTTTGCCTGTTATGTTCTTAAAAAATTAAGATTAAAAATAACATGTTTTTAACATGTTAGATCAGACAGGGTCATTTCCACTGACCATATTTCCATTCATTTTTAAGTGAACATTTTACACCTTCTGTAAGAGCATTTGAAAAGAAAATTAAACTCTGTACTAGGGACAGTGATGTAAAAGGGAATGTGAAAAGAAAAAAAAATAAAATAAATTTAGAAATTCCAATTACTTCTATAATTTCTTTTGTTTCTTGTATGTTAAAAAAATACTAAAAAATCAAAAATATTAATGAAGTTTTAAGACTGAGGCTAAAGCAGCTCATAAATTGATAGATCTCTGATTACCCTTGTTAAAGGAAACCATGTCTATGTTCCAAATAGCTTCAGGCAGCTGGAGGTTAGATGGCAGAAGTTACAGTATGTGAGAATGCTAGATGGCTTTAAAACTCTATATTTAGCCAACTTCTCTGAGTTGCTTCCAAAGCATCCAAGTGTTTAGAATATGATTGACCTGACTAGACAAAATGAAGTGATTGCTTTTGTCAGCACACCTACACTTGTCTAGTGACATTTGGGAAGATTTAGAGTGCTCTGCCTTTCTTCCATTTGCCACTCAAGAAGGGCCTGAATATCTCATATGTTGCTTGTTGTCTCTGTCAACTCCATCAAAGTGTTTGATAAACCCTAGGCTGTTTCAGATCACTCTAGGTCCTTGTTCAGAGTTGGGTCCTCAGTGTCTACTTTACGGTGAGCTGAATTTCTGACAGGTTACATTGACAGTAGTGACTATGGCCAGGATTAACTGAGCAAACACATATTTTTAGTGGTTTTTTAGGTGTTGTTGGGTAACCTACTTGTCTTCATCTGTCCCACAGAAGATTAACTTCTGATTTGTAAATACCAGGTCCATAGAAGTGTCATGAGTTCTCTACATGATCTCAAAGAGCACATTTAGACAACTGTATCCTAAGATGGCAGAAACAGGCCATTAGACCCTTAATTCAAATGTTCACACCTATATTTAGACATCTACTTTTAATCATCTGAATTTCATGGTGAATCAATCAATCAATCAATCAGTCAATCAATCTTCTTCCTTATTTTTCTTCTTCTTTTTTTTTTTTTTTCATTATAAGTACAAGTTTTACTTGGCAGTAAATATTTTGCAATTTATAAGCTATCTTCTGGTGTTTTCAGTTAGAAGGGAAGACAAAGCATAGTTATGGGCACTGTCATACTGTCACACCTGCTGAGGAAACAATCAGAATATTACACTATAATGTTGAGTTTTAATGACCAAACTGATAATTTTGAACAAAATAATAATATTATACAGACTTGCAATACACTTACTGCTATAGGAAACAATGTTTTGTACATTTCTGAATATGACTGCGTTGTATAGATTCATCAGGGCAATAGTATGCAAAATTACACTAGATTAAAGTCTAATCAAATCTAAAAGTATGAGATTAAAACACAGGAAACAAACAAACAAAAAAGCTTGATATTAAATAGTAAAAAATCTGACCAATCCCTCAAGTGCAAGATAAATGATGGAATGTGTCATTAGAAAAATCTCAGCAGCTGTAATATTTTGCTATCATTTATTTGATAGAAACAAAACACAGATCAAAAACTTGAACACCATCATGTCAGACAAATGCATCCGAAGTTCCCCCTGCCTTTGATAAGCTATACAAAACACATAGAGGTAAAGACAAGAGTTTTACTTCAAATCCTTTCATATCTCAAAAAAGCAATATTGCTTGGTATTTTATTTAATGAAAATTTCAGTAACATTTTATCCCCAAGCAAAATGCTTACTAACACCTAATATTTCTCACTGACATGCACTAGCCATATATAGTGATCATGGTATTTACTTCATGATTCTGCTTTGCTCCATCCAGCTTTTTTTTGCCTAATGTAGACCACTGTGGTCCCTCTTTTTTGCACCATCTTTTTTTTTTTTTTCTTGTTTGCTATTAGGAAGCTAGTGATTCACCACAAAATTTATCACTCCTAGTTTTCAATAATGTCATGAACATTCTATTTCTTGCAGAATGGTGCTGTTTGGGCTTTTCATACTGCTAATTCTATATAAGTTTTAAGAATGGATTCAGGAAAGCAAATTGCTTTTTGAATTAAGTAATAAATGTTGAATGCAATGGGACTTATAATTTTCTTCTTCATCTTTGCTCTATGTCTCACAAAAGTTCAGTAACAAAATGATATTTTCTAATGTTAAATGGGGTATTATTATTATTATTGCCATTACACAATCATATGAATGTCAAGGTATACTTTAAACTGATGGAATATTTTCAGCTTCCTTAGCTGCTTTCTTTTACATGTCAGACATCATGCAAATTATGGGGTGAATCCTCTTGTCAATGAGGTGCTCACCTGATGGCAAATCTACACCTCTTTCAATGTCCAGCCTTTTCTGTGTGAAACTATCAGGAATTTGGTCATTTGATAAAGCCTCTCTGAATGAAAGTCACTCTAAAAGTAAAAGGCTGATATTCCCAGCATCCAAGGGGAGATGATAATGTGGTCTGTGGGCATCTTTCTCAAAAAGGACTTCAGACCAGTCACACGTGTTACAGCAGGATAACCACATGTGGGGCTCACATCTCTAATCCTAAGGCAATCTTTTTAGCTATCCTTATTCAAAAAGAGCTGCCAGAACTTTTACAATCTCCCTGCACTAGTGTGCCCAGTTAAAACAGAAATGGAGTGTTTGGATGAGAGGCATACAGTTGAAAATAGCATGCTTGAAGATGGTTCTCACATAGTTCTGAACATCTTTCCAATAAAGAGGACATGGAAAAGATTTTCTGTAGCCTAGAGTTCTAGCGCCATTCCCACATATCATCCTACTAATTTTCCTTTTACTTCCAAAAGAAACAAAGTATTTCCCTTATTTATAATAATAATGTGCACTGGAAATTGAAACACCATACTGCATTCTCAAGTTTATCTGTTATAAATGTTTCAAGTAATTAATGCTGAATTAATGTTTGAAATCTGTATGGGATCTTCACTAATTACAAAAGAATTCTTTTGGATTAATGATAATATGCTAAATATTAAAAAATTATTAATGATTAGGATAATATTTTAAAGTGCCATCCTCACTTAACCAGAAATTTCATATATTTTTAGCAAGCTTCAATGGCAGGTCTTTATAGTAAGTTGCAAATCATTATTATTTCTTTTCATAATCTTATGGTAATATAAATCAGAGTAGCTACTTGTGCATATGTGCAGATAGTAGTGCAGTGGTGGATCTTCTCGAATTACAGAGTAAATGAATGTCAAATATTATTACAACAGGCATTGTTTTGAGATTTTTCTCTGATGTTCATGCTTTGCCTTTTTATTTATTTATTCTAAAATCTCCTTTTTCTCTTTTGTATTCTGGTTTTGGATTTGAAAGAAAAGGCACAAAATATCAAGCTAGTATTTTCAGGAGAAACTTGCTTTAAAACCTAACAAATTAAAGGAGAACAGCTTTGGGAGACCACAGTGATTTAAAGAGCCCAATCTGAAATATTCTGAAGATAACCCTAAGGATGGGGAGTACTCCACTGCTCATCAATTTCAAAATCCTAGTAACAGAGAAGGTGTTTCAAGCTGGTTACTCAAGACCATAGGACACCTTTAATGTCTGCACAATGGAAAGCAGGCAAGCACACTGCCTAGCAAGTTTACAAGTTTTGCTTCATGGTAGTAAATGCTCTCCAGGCAGTTCCTAGGAATTGGCTGGGGAAGAGCCATGGATGAGCCATATTGTTCTCAACTATTACTACAGCAGTAATTCTATTTAAGGGGATAAGACAGTTTAGCTCTAGGTGTCAATTAGAAAGAAATGCTCTGCCATTTCTCTTCAGGGGTAAAGAAAACGTTCTACTGTATTTTATTTTCTAATGTGGACGTAGCCTTTATGAAAGACTGCAAATTCATAAAACTATGAACAGTATATATTAAGTCCGTTCATCCTTCCTCATGCCTGGAGTGTGTTTTAGGATATGTCATGTTGATATTTTATAAGTTCCTAAAGAGATTTGGGATTGTGTTGCTCAATTACATTAGTAAAATAAGTTATGAATTGTCTCACCAAAGCCACAGATGTCAGGTATTTGTCTTTGTACAAACAAATATGTATTTTTGCCAAATTATTTTGTAAATAATTTGTAAATTATTTACAAAACATGTTAGACATGATAGTTTGAGCCATTTATCTATTTAAAATATGCAGAAAAAGTGAAGGCACGAGGGCTAATTTCAGATTTTTTGGCTCTCCTACTGTTAAACCTTGGCATGAAATGATAAATAAACCATAAATCTTTAACAGAACAATAATTTTCCACTACCTTTGATATTGCTATTTAAAGAGAAAAAATGCAAGGAAAAGATTTCAACTTCAAAACTAAAATCAGTATTTCAAAAGTTGTGTAAATAAAAGAGTTCCATCAGTCATGCAGTAAGTAAGAATATCATCAATTTAGCAATAATTAATCCCTCCATAGATCGTGACATTTGCTTATCTCAGATTCATTAAGTCAGCAGCAAAACATGCCAAACCCACATGGCTTTCTGACCTCAAGAGCAATTAGACATCTTCAGAAAATTAAGTCATTAAAAGCAATTAATGAAACTACAATGTAGGATGCATTTCTTTTCATGAGTCACACTGTTAATTCCACTTATGTATTTGGCATATCACAGCAACAAATTTTTCCTCTCCTTGTGATTTTCCATTTTGACACGGGTGACAAAGCTTTGATTCTCACAGGACCTTCTGTGAAATTTGTGGTCTGTCTCTTGTGGCTTGTCACTCCCAAGTCTCCTGTGGCACTTGGCTCTCTGAAGACAATTTCAGAGATGAGACAGTACACTTGTATGGTAACTTCACTGTGACACACATCCCTATGATCCTCTGAGAATAAAGTATCCATAGCCATTTCCCTTTGCTGAAAGAAAATAGCACATGCAAACAAAATCAAGAACAGTAACAGAACAGTAAAATGTACTGCCTGAAAGATTTCAGTGATACTTATGTTTTCTTCAGTAGTATCACCCTTGCATTTTTTAAAATGCTTACCTAAACCATCTTTTTAATATAATTTCTAAAGTAAAATGTTCAAAACATGTCAGGTAATTGGAGATTATTTTTACTTTTGTCTGCATTGGAACTGTAGTCTAAAATTTTACAGAAATTTGCTGAATATCCTGACAATTCCAAGAGAAAACACTGAAATGAAAAACTCCTGCTCGTCTCTAATACACAGCTAACCACTATTCATTTTCATGTTTCGTTCATATGAGAACTAAAATTAACTTGCAACACCTGAAGAAGAGGAAATAGAATAAAAAACATTTAAAATACTCGTTCTAAATCTATGTTAAAGGAGACAATGGAGGTAGAAAATGCACAGGAAAGATTAAGATAATTTATGTATGAAAGAATAAAAGACGCCAAGAAGATTAAATTTAGTCTTTTCTGGCAGTTTCATAGCAACAAGTTAGAGATGGAAAAGGCCTATTAGATTATTCATTTCATCTCTCTGTCAAGGCAGGATTTTCTCCAACTATATTTTTTCTGCTGCTTTGTCCTGTCTAGTGTTGAAAATGCTAAATGATGAATCTCCTACCACTACCCTTAGGAGACTATTCCAAATCCTATTACATCTCCCTGTCAGAATAGCTACAGATATTCAGTCTAAACTTTCCATTTGTTAATCTTACCTCTTTACTTCTAGGATATCTGGTTTTCCATATAAAATAATTTCTCTTCTTTCCCTCTCTGTCTGGTAATCTCTCTCATCCCCCTTAGTTTTTGTTTAGCTAAACTCTTTTATTTTTAGATTATTCATCATTACTCTGAAGTCATCCCCTCTAGCACCCTGTATCTTTTTTCGTTTTCCTGAATTTTGTAATTTTGTTCTTATTTTTCTTGTTTATGATATCTAAAATCTGCAAGAACCCAAGACAGTAAACTGTAAACCAGTAGAGGATGAACCATGCAAATTTAATTCAAAGTGCCTACTTTCAGGAACTAGACAAAGAGGAGAGTCATGATACTTCAGGAAATGCAATTTATAGGAAATGCAAAGTCAGTTTAGATAAATAGAGAAGATGTTATATAATAATTAAAATATTTAATTGTAATGTTTTCAACACACATTAAAACCATTGGGAGAGGCTCAGTCAAATCTAAATTCCTTTTTAAAAGTTTTTGTAAAAGAAAAGCAAAAAGAAAAAAAGAGAAAGAAATAAGAAAGAAAAAAGGAAAAAGAGAAAAAGAATGTTTAAGAACACTGGAAGGAAGTTTACATGGAAACTGAAGCTTACTTTAAAACACTTTAAAAATGCTGTTTAAGAGCCTGTCTCTTTTTTCATCTTGTGATTATAATTATTGCTTTCACCATAAATTAATATGAAACTATGCTTATGAGTTCTTATATCTAGATATGTATATGACTGGTGTATAAGTCAAAGTTTAGACCTGATATCTGCTTTTCAAAGGTAGCTTTTTTCCATGTGGAAGAATCTTCTTTTTCAATAAAAATTCCTGCAATATTATATTTTCAGGGAACCTGTATGTGTGATAAAACTACAAGCTAAAACTAAATCAGGGAAAATATATGTGCCTAAAGCCAATATAACGGATATATTTAAATGTTCTGTTTTCATCATGTTAAAGACAAATTATCCTTCTAGAAATTATTTAATATATCCTTTCATATGACATAATTCTACTAGATTTAATACATTTTGATGAATTACATATTGTCACTGTATGGCAGTGGTCATCTAAAACAGATATCCACATATCTATGAAATGGCTGAACTGTAAAATGTAGACATGAAAGGACTTTCTCAGATACAATAGAAACACTGCAGTGAAATGCAGGTCAAAATTAGACTCTGTCACTTAATAATGAAGCCAATCATTTAAAATTCCAGACAGAAAATTAGTTCAGACTACTTCTTTATATAGTCTTAAGCAGCTGTTAATACTAGTATTTTTCACTCAGGTGAAGGAAAGGTTTTGATAATGACATGATTAAACACAATGAGCACAATGAGGACATCTGACTTGAACACCAACAAAAGTGTTTCCATGTTCTGCTGTATTGAAGAGCACAGTTGTCTTCATTTATTCAATGAAAGAAGCCGTGATAGTGATCTAATCCCATTATTTTCTTTCCATGGAGTGGATTAGAGACTGTGAAGGATTCTTAGGGTTTTCGCATGTTGATTTTTTTAAGATACCTTGAAGTGCATGAAAAGAACATTTTCTTCTTTTTTAATACATTGTGGTATTTTAGTAGCATAATACCGTGGAAACTCCGTATTGGAAGCAATACATTAAGACAGGGGAATTGCTAGAAACTATCTTAGTTAAATTGACTGTAGAAATGTATGTGTGTCTGTCGCTGTTGAGCCGCTATCAGAGAGAAAAGACCCTCTAGAAAGGTGTGGAATAAAAGAGATTTATTTTTTTTATTCTTCCAACTTATATAGACTTTTCAAAGGTCACTCAGATTGGTCAGTCCGAAACCTCCCCCTGAGCCTCTTGGCCAGGCCCGAACTGCGCACATCTTGAGAAACCGTTTTAATAACATCCAAACTTTATCTTTGTTTATAAAAAACACAAGAAAATTCTCACAGGAAAGATCTGTGCCAGCCACAACGGGAAAGGTCTGTGCTAGCCACATGTGTCCACTGACTTCCAATGTATTTCTCCGCATGAAAATTTTGCCTTAAGAATGCACTTCTGAATAGACATTTGACCTTAATGTACTAATTGACATCTCTTTTCCATCATATGATTTCTCTGAACAGGCTAATGCACGTTATTTTCTGAGTTTAGGTTTAGGTTTTATGTTGATATTGTAACATGGGATGACATCTTCTACTTCCACTCTATCTTTCTT
>VZRM01003341.1:1087811-1150381 GCA_013397955.1 Grantiella picta | reverse complement strand
TCAACTATTATTTAGAACTGCCTGAATTGGAAGGGACCCTCAGGGATCATTGAAGTCCAGCACTTGGCCCTGTGCAGGACAGACCCAAGAACCACACCATGTGTCTTAAAGGGCTGTCAAAACTCTTCTTGAACTCTGGCATGACATTCATGAAGTTGTAGCTGGATGTAAAAGAAAAGTGAATCTGTTGAGAAGATACACCTTTTCAGTCCGAAGTTTATTGCTTCATTGATGTTTTCAATCAGAACTTTTCTTCTCTAATAATGTGCTGCCACTGCAACATACTTTTGTGTTCCATTTCCTCAAAAAAACAAAAAATGGTTGGGAGCAGATTATTTTTCAGATGACATAAAAACTGTTTAGATCACCCAAATAACAGAATAACAGGTCTCACTGACTATCTCAAGTTATGTGATATGATCAAGCTGAGATCTGCCACCCTCAAATCAACATTTTTTGATATAAATTTATGGTCTATACCACTAATGTATCTTCAGTGCAGCTGTTGTTAAACTTGAAGTCTTTTTTTTTCAACACTGTTTTTTCAGTAGTTTTACTTTTCCTTTCTCCTAATCACTCCAAAAACAATGGCCCAGGTTTTCACTTTTGCCTATGTATAGGTTAAGCTTTGAGTAAGTCTGTGGAGAGAAATGACACTTAGAAGACACTTAGGATCACGTGTCTAGAAGTGAAGCCATGAACAGCTCTAGTCGTTTCTTAGAGTAGAGGCAAAGGAATGGAAAAGATTGATAATGACAAACTGAGAAAGATTCTTTATTATCTTATTCTAAACACTTCATTTAAAAATGACACTTTTCAACTGCACAGAAGTTAACAGAAATTTTTGTCAACTGTTTGACCACCTTCTAGATGTAATAATATTTAATCCTTCTTAACAGAATGTCATACTGAGTTACGTTGCCTTTGCTAATCAAATACAAATGTCATGACTGCAGCATACCTTTTTCAGATTACTTAATAAAGCTGAAGAGCTTGACATTTCAACAGATTCTGCATTCTAAATATATATTTTTTTAAAAGAAGAAATCCAAAAAATTACCAAATCTCTAAATCACTTACTAGGAAAATCAAAATATTGAAACCTCAAAGTTTTATTTCTCTTTGCTTCTTCCCTGTCCCCAGAACCCACTATTTCAAAGAAATTATAACAAAAATAAAAATTTATATTTGTGTTTTACCAGTCTTTAAAGAAATCTCTTAGTGTGGGATTTTTCTATAACTTACACTTAGAATAAGAAAATTTGTGGGTGAAAAGAGGTATACTTTACAGCTCAGGCAGGTTTTATTACTTCATTGCATCACTTAGCTGAAAAACTAATGTTTTTCAACTTTTTTCCTCCTTTTCTCAAAAATTTATTTCAATTTACTGCCGGTCTGTATTTTTAAACTATATCTTAATGTTCAGTCATCTGTACAGTTCTGATGTGCAATACTGCTCATTCCAACTATTTCTGCATTGTTTAGAAAAGCCAAAAAGGAAACCAAAGGTTGCTATTTGCATGGACCCATATAATTTTGTGGCTCCCTTTGGAGGTAATGTCGCTTATGCAACATTCTTTTATCAATCCAGCCATTTCCCTTCCATTCTGCAGCTTTTTTAAAAAACTGCATTTTTAACAAAACTGTATTTTTGTCTTTTTAAAAAACCGTATTTCTCCTTAGAATGACAGATTTCTTTTAAATTAAGAATAATTAGCTAACCAAGGAGCTTTCAACATGTTCTTAAGTTTCTTCTCCCCCCTCACTCAATTTTTTCCAGTTGAGCACTCCTCAGAAGTGTCTAGGTTTCTATGTGTAGATTTAAGTGTGCTTCATTTAGAACAGGTGGTGTCAAGTGTTCAGAAATATTACTGAGATTTGTGTGAAGAGGCAATCTCTAAAGACTCCTTAAAGTGATTTTCAGAGAATAAAACAAGGAAATAAAGGGAGAAGGAAGATTACAGTAATCCCACAAAAAACTGTACACTGAGGATATACTGTTCTTCTGGGAAAAAAATGGACTTTTGTCTCCATGGTGCTTGTTAATCCAACATCATTCCCAGACTCAATTATAAAATCTCAAACAGTGTAAGAGGAAAGTTATATAGTGAATAGTCAGCAAAGGAGAAGAAAGCAAGGACAGGAAAATTTTGTAAAAGAATATCAAACTGTAAATTTATAGACAGACAATAAAGGAGCTTTTTGCACTGTATTGATCAAGCATTACATTAATAGGACTTTCTATTTTTTTAAGACCAATACCTCGCAACAAACAAAAAAAAAGAGGCAGAAAAAGTCACAAAATTATCAGAAAGCACCATAAACTCAAAACACAACAACTTTCCTTGCTATTTTATTATTATCATTATGATGACAAAACATTAAAATCTCTCATTGTAATAATATTACTTTTATATAAGAGGAGGTCACATTCTAATTATTTTCTTTATTAAAAATAATAAATAAAAACCTGGAAAGCATGCAGGAAATCTGTATCTAAATAAAATATACAGTTATTTTCATATTTTTAAAACTTTATAGTTAGGCAAGTTAGGGGAGGTCCCTGTTCTCTAAATAAACACTTTGGGGTTGAGATTAGATAGTGAATTGTTCTGTGCTTTATACCTGCAGAAAAAGCACAAGAGCTAAAGTACGGCTACTCTACTTTGTGTGAGTTAATTAGTTTTATAATTAGATAACCACAATATTTTGTTTTATTCTGCAAGATGATAGAACAGTACAAAACAAACAATACCAAGACAGTCTGTTTAAACAGTCTGAAGGAAATTCTGATGAAATTTATGAGGAATACAGTGAAGTCTCTTGCAAATGTGCATGGATAAAAAAGCCAGACATTAAATTTTTTATAACCTACACCCTTCTTGGCAATACTATAATTCTAGATACGTTGCCTAAGATGAGAGTTTTTGAAATAAAAGGAAAAAGGAAAAAAAGTTAATATACAAATTAATTTTATCTTTTTTCTGCTTGTTTGACAATCTTAATTGTAATATTCATATTCCCTTCTACTGTCTTTCTTCCACCTTGACAAGAAAACAGTTCTATTGGCTTTACTCATTTAAGTAGTTGTCAGTATATTTATCAAGCACTTCAGATATCCAGAGAGTAGCTGGTCACAGCACTTACTATTTGACCATAAAATATATTAATCTTTAGCAGTCGCTTTTCTTTTGGGACAACTATTTTGTGGCCATATGAACCTAAAAAGCCTAAGTAATATGAACCCTGTCCAGTGCGTGTGGTAAGGATGACCAAAAGTGGTCTGAAAGACATTTAAAGAATAATGCAATCATTAGGGACAGTCAATCTGGATTCACAAAAGCAAAGCCCTTTTTAACCAATTTAATATCCTTCTATGATAAGATCCCCCAAGTACTGGATGAAGGGAAGGCAGCAGATGTAGTTAATCATAACCTTCTTCAAATGCCTGTTTTCAAAGTTAAGCATTATAAATTAGAATACCAAGACATAAAACTTGTAATGAACATGCCAGCATTGGTTCGTGGTTAAATGTTCCTTATTATTGAAATGAAGGTATTCTCAAGAGCAACAGACCCAACAATCTGATATAAGAAACCTAATTTATCATCAGTATGTATCCCTCAGTTTTGCTTGGAGGAGAGTATGTTTTAAAAATATTTATGGAGACAAGGCACCAGAAGAATATAAGACACTAATTTTTCCTTTTCAAAAAGGCTCATTAAAGTTCCAGTTCTGTATGAGTTGGTCCATGACACTGCTATCAATTGATTTTTCTGGAGCTGATATAAAACAGGACAACTTTCAGAGTTTTTTCTGAATTATTCCAAGAAATTAAATGTCAGCAAGGACATGACAGCTGGGAATTCTGAAGGAAATAGGACATAGATTTATGTTCAGATCCTTTCTTTGCTTTTGTGACTTAATTTTCTTCATTAAAATCTAAAAAAATTGCTGCAAAAATAAAATATATTTGCATAAGAGAACTCTAAGAGTTACAAATATTTTCCGTGGGAAGAATACTCTTTTTCTGTATCTTTTATTTTTTGAGGCTCATCCTAAATGCATCTGACACTCATGTGCAATCAGATGCTAAATCATACCCTCACATCAGTATGATTGCATGTCTTAACCTGATTAAGTCGGTTTTCACGTTTTTCCTGAGAGGGACACAAGGAGGTCAATTGCTTGTCAATTTAAACTGTTACTAACAGACAGTTTTATGAGAAGGAGCAGCATCAATGGCCTGTTTTGTCTCTAGTTAAATTAAATTGATAAGTTTATTTTCAAAACAAAACATATTCAGCAGCTCTAAACAATAGAATAGCCTGTTTATAATGCCAATAAACACATTGAATGATAGCAGACCCACCTTAAAAAAGAGAATAATGAGTAGTAGTATTAATAAGTTTAAAAATAAAAGCCACCTGAATTGAGCTGTTGTTTTTTGTTTGGGTGGTTTAGTTTTTTTTTTTTTCTCTCCGTCTGCTGTTTTCCAGTCATCTGTTAATTATTTGTATTGAAAAATAAAAGGAAGAAAAAAAAGTTTCCTCTATTCTGGATTATTTTTTCTCGATAAATACTTCATCTCCAACTTCTTTTTAAAACAACATTCTGTAAAGGAAGACTCTGAATGAAAAATGTGAATAAAAAGACAAGTAACTATGCAACTTCAAAAGCCTCTAAATGAGATCCAAACTTTAGTTGCGGTCAATTTAAAATATAATGTTACATGGATTACGTTCAGAAATGTCTCTGCACTTATGACTGTCACTGAAAGACAGAGTATATTGATGAAATATTGTTTTTGCATAATGAGATGTAGGATTCTAGGTCTCAGAGTGAGACTTTGAATAATCCTGCTCCCTGGGTTATTCTAGTCTTTCTTTTTTCTAGGACCTCAGTTGCAAAGCAGTAAGATTTCATTTGCCCAGTCTACAAAAGTGTTTGGTCACGTGTCTCCTGGAGATTGGAAATGCTCTGGGATCCCATGATTTAGATGTAGAGCCATACACAGCAGTCTGCAATGGCTTTTAGAACAATCTGCCACAATTAGAAATCAGGCTTTCCTGTCTCCTGTCCCATTTATCTAGAAAAAGGCAGTTACTCCACTGTGATTTCAGGGAAAGTATCACCTAAAGTAGAATAAAATTCAGGTGAGGATAGGGATGATAATATCCTGTGTCACTGCTCTCTCTCTCTCGATGCAAATCTAGTGAGCTGAACTCTAGCTTCGTCCAGTGAAGTAGATCTATCAGATACATAACACGGAGAGAACTGCGCACTCTAAGGACAATAGGTCACAAGCTATGAAAAAATAGTGTACGTAGGAAACTAGAAAGATTATAAAAGGGATTTTTGAGTACTATTTTGAAGCCCTTTTGTGTGATTGCATCTGAGTACACCAGAATCTTGAAACTGTATTTCCCAGGGGATGGAGCTGAAGAAATAAAATGGATTTGGCTAAAGCAAAATGTTACTGGAAGCACTATACCATCATTATAAGTTGGAAAGAAATTACCATTTTTAAAGAAGGTTTAGGCAATTATATGACAAAAAAGATTCTGTAATATTTTGTCAACAGTATGATAGCATATGATTTTTAGAGGTGAGCTTCCAGTTTAAGGCAGAGTAAGTCTCCTTCTAGAGTTGACCTCTCAATCTCCCTTCTGGTTCTCTTTTATATCCCTATGTTATTTTAAATCAATTTTCAGGATTGATCCAACTTATATTTTGTCATTCAATGCAAGTCTATCTACTCTTCCTGACTGCTCACTATAGACAAACTCAGTAACATATGAGATTGCATTTTCTGTTGGCTGAAACTGCTGAACCAGATATTTACTCGATATAAACAACAATAGCACCCTCAGCTTAGATCCACTAGGAAAGCATCCATTTTAAAGGATTATAGATTTTCTCAAACACATATTTTTCACTGTTAAACCATGGTGTAATTTCAGTGTCAGCTATGGTTTGCAGAATGTGAGCTCTTTATTTGGATAACACAGTTGTAAATTAGGGAAAATGAAGCCTGTTATTGCCTGTCTTTGCTGGAAGAATTTTTATTTTTAAGCTTAGTGATTTGCCTTCACAGATAAAGTTTTTAATTATACCTTGCACTTCTTTGAAGCCCATTAGACATCTAGAAATGTAGCATACTGTAAATATAATTATACTTATGAGAAGTAATTAATCTAATGGATTTTCAGTCTACCTCACCTAGTGAACTGCAACCTGTTCCAATTTATTATGCTGTTACACAGCAGTAGTACAAGGGGGGTAAATATTGTCTTTCATAATGATTTTGAGTGTTTATTAAGGAGATTCCCTGCATATCTCATACTATTAATTGCAGAAAATGACTTAGTTCAGAAGATCTCATGACTGCTGATAATTGTAAAGCAATACTTTAAAATTTTTTCTTATTGTGGGCCCCTTCCAACTCAGGATATTCTACAATTCTAGTGTCCTTTCTTTTTTCCCTCTTAAAAAAAATTCTAAATCCCAAATTAATAAAGAGGTTAACATGACTGATTGGGATGGGGGGAAGCTGGGGGAAGGAATCCAATCTACACATTAGGAAATTCAGAAAGTCATTTCAATAAAATAGTTATACATAGGTTGTTTTATACATACATATTTGTCTAATGTTGCTCATAAACATTACTCACTCTCTCAAATGACTTTTTTACTTACTGACAGTGATGGAAAATATTTCTCAAGAGTTTTAACATCTTTTGAAATCTTATCCATACTGCTTAAAAAATGAGAAAGAATATCTGTATCTTCTCAATTTATTAATTTACAGAGAAACATGAAAAGGTTGAACAATGTAGTGCTTTACTTTCCTTTCTTAGTCAGAACTATATTCCTGAGCATAAATTTATAGCTACTCTGTTGCCTAATTAGGCGGACTGAAAATCCTTTTCCTTTCGGTCACTGTATTGTGTGACGTTGGTAACTCTGCATTTCCTATCAGCCTCAGTTTTTTACCTTTTTGTTTCCTGTTGTTGCACAACATTTTCAAGATCTCATGAGAAACCTGTTACCTATGTGCAGAGACCAAGAGCAGAAATGCAGATTGTGTCTCTGCGCATGAAGATGTGCTGTAATCTGATAAATTATACTTTAAGTGAGCTGCTGAGAGAAGAACCCAGAATAAAATTTCAAGGAGAAGACTTGCTATGAATCATCTTTCTTTTGACAAGACTGATTTGATTCACAAAGATTTAGGGTATGTCTCTATGCAGAGACCTTGTGGTTTTGTGTTGCTAGTTCAAACATATGAAGAGATACTGTTTGTACTGGCTGAGATACACACAATACTATCTATGTAATTAGCTTTGAGATAAAGTGTGAGTAAATAATCTACTGGAAATTTTTACGCCATTAATATCTGTCAAGCTGAAATCACTTTTTTACAATTTTCTTGTCAAAACAAAACAAATCAACCCCAAATTTATTGCCATCTTTATCTTTGTAAAAGTTTAAATGCATATACTTGGAGCTCAAAAGTAATTTGATGTGTATTTCTTATTACATCTTGAAATGTTATCATGCAACTATGCATTTGCACTTTATGAGCAAAAAGGATGTTTTCAGTAATGGCTTATATAGGAATTTCTGTATGATAATTTGTGAGACTTGATGTGCTATTTTTGGAAAAAAAAAATTCGGTAGAAAAAAAACTAAATCTTTCAAAAAGGCTTGTTAAGATTCCAATTCTGTATCAATTGGTCCATGGTACTGATGTTAATTGATTTTTTGGAGCTGGTATAAAACACCTTTCAGATTTTTTTTTTTAAGCATTCCTATAAATTAAGTAACAGTAGTGACAGGATAGCTGGGAATTCTGATGGAAATAGGACATAGATACAAGTTCAGATTCCTTTTTTTACTGTTGTCATTTAAGTGTTCTTCATTAAAGGCAAAAAAATCACTGCAAAACTAAAATTAATAGAAGTTGCATAAGAGCATTAATTTAAATACAATGAAGTTAATGGACTTTTTTTTTTCCTTTGACTTGCAAGTCAGCAATATCTCGGAACTTCCATGGACTTTATTATATGTCAGAGATCAATAAGCCAGAGACAAAACTGTAGTTTTTACCCCACTCCTACTGTAGAGGAAGAGCCCCAGAAACACATATCATTGGATGGAGGTCTGAATGGAAATCCACACTCTGGGCTGTATCGTCTTTTGTAGTCTCCCTGGTCTTCTTTAAGATGAGCAAGTGTGAACTTTTGTCTGACACTCATAGTTTGAAGTCATGACTCTGGACAATATAGACATTTGTAATTCTGAGCTGTAATGATAAAGTCTGTAGTTTCATCCACATGGGTTATTTTATTTTGCATGAAAACCATTTTAAATCATGGTTTGTACAGATTTGTACCTGCCTCTTTTTAAAATGTTATGTAATTTGAGGTGATTGAACATTTTTTTTTTCCTATTATGAAAGATGAACTATTAAACCAAATTTCTCCTCCCTAGTAATAATGCTGTTTTCCACTAAATTTCTTGAAGGAGTTTTTCTCTATAATCTGTTTTGATTAATTTTCCTCTACTAACTGGGCTGCCATCCTTACAAAAGAAAATTATTCCAGCATGATTATGCACAAAAGCTCATCGAGAATCAGACTTGGTTGAAAGCATGTATTATATTAAGAAAAAAAAAGAACAAAAAACCAAACCAAACCCTAAACCCTTATTGAAACCAGTGTACTTACATAAAGGATTTGGATATAAAGACTGTAATGTTATTAAAAATAAAGTCACATTAAAGAACAAGTTGGAGGAAAAAAACTTCTATGTTTATAATGAAAAAAATTTTCAGGAACATAATCAAATGCATTAATGTCAAGGCTAATAAGCTCTAATTTAATAGCACTGTTGCTGTTGTAGGCAAACCAGCATCTATCACACAAACTAATATTTGTGCTTTCTCTGTGGACTCAGAGAGGTAATAGTGAGTGGTGGATAGTGAAGGAGAAAGGTAGACAATTCTCTTCAAAAATTGCACCTACCATTCAATATACTGACTTTAATTGCCCCATTCTTCCACGACATCCATTAAGGAATATTTATTATTTCTTTGGAAACTCTATCTAGCACAGAGTTCACTGAAAAAAAACCCAAATAATCAGTGATTAAACTTCAGATAGGCCAAAAAGTATATTTACTGATAAGTACCCAAAACCTTCTGATTTCTAATGTTCTTTAAGGACTTCATTAACTTCAAAAGCAACACTGAACTTCACGAAAGTTTATGGGATTTGTTTCTTTTAAGAAATCTGCTAGTTTAATTTGTATTAGAACTCTCTTTGCCTTTGTTTTCACTTGTTTCAAACCTAACCTAGTTTGTGTCTCAGTAACTGCTTTCTCTAAACAAAATGGGCCATATCAAATCTCTTAATCCAATTTCTTTAATGTAAACAGTATCTAATTTTCCTTGTTTTACTGTAGTTTGATAAGCATAGATCTTTTCAATGCTGTTCTGCCTTGGGGCTACCATCCCCTACAATATATTGATATGTTTGAAAGTAAAGGTGCAACAGGGAGAGATCAACACCAAAGGTAACAGATCTTTTATAACAGATCAGTTTAAGCAGGATCAGTTTTGATGCTTTAAAACAAAAATAATATATTTCAAGTAATTTAGGAGGTTTCAAGCTATATTTTGAAAGCAGAATGAAATTGCAGGGCCATGTGAAGTGGTGCCAGCTCTTGAACTTATACAGACAGGTCTTGGTAGCTGAAATCAGAGGACTTCTGAATCAAGAAAATGAGTATTTGTATTACCAAGACATAATGTCGTTCCACAGTTAGAAGTAATTGCTAACTACCTAGAGGCATGATTATGCAAATAAAAGCAATTTTGTTTCCTGAAGTTAAGGTCTTTCTTTCCTACTATTTTATTTTCAAGAAAATAATCTCCACTTCACAGACTTTTTCTTGCTCACTGGACATAGACTAGTCACAAAAACAGTTAATGTGAAAGGAAATCTAGAAATTAGTAAGCCATCTATTTGACTTTTGACACCCTAGAACAATTAAAATTCATGTATTTCTCTTGTTCGAATATTTTAATGGTTTTTCTTAAAATCAACAATAACTGTTCTACATTGGAGAAAAAGAGGTCATTGATTTGGAGGTATATGAGTGACTTAGGAAGTATTGCCCTTTTTTTTAGTCACTAGTAATGAATGCAAACATAAAACATGACGGGTTTAGTTCAGCTTGGTTGTTTGAAATCACAATTTAAAAAGCCAGACTAAGAAAGGAGTCTTGTGGCAGGTTCAATACATTCTTATTTAATGTTCTATGACAAACAATATGGCTTTGGCATTCCTTTTACAGACATTCATTGACTGCACTAAGTTTAGGATCTGGAAAAGTATGCCAAATAGAATATCCTGATTTTCGGACTGACATTTGTTCTTTTTCCTTTTTCTTACATTCTGACTACCATTTTTGGACCACAATTTACATTTATTAGAAACTGTGTATTCTGTAACTGCTGTACCGCTTTGAACCTGTTCATTGCTTTGGATCTGTTTACTATTAAGTTAATACACCACCTACATGTATTGCAATATTAACATGCTTATGTCTGAAGATGTTTCCCACTAAGCTGTAAAGCTCAATAGTGAGTTTCAAACAATCCAAGCCATGGGCTTCATTTCAACATGAGTGATTTGCTCCCATTTGGATGAAAGGCAGGTTATTTCAAGTTAAAATAAAGTACAGCTCTTCTAGAATAAGAAATATTTTCACATATGTTTGTTCAGGAACACTTCTTCTGGAATAACTGTTCATGAATAGCTAATTTCGATTGCCTTCATTTGGTGATTTGTGATAAGGAATACAAAGGAGCAAAATTCAAAGAGACTTTTGATTCATCATTCTCTTGGGGGAAGAAAAGCAAAGTGACTTTACAGACTTTGTAAAAGCATTGATTCTCAAGCAAGTTTGTATCAAAAAGTGTTTTATAACTTTAACTGTGTGAGGTTATTAGAGGATTTTTTCAAGTGCACCAGAAACTTTTAAATCCATGTCATTCTGTTAACCATTGAAATCTTATTATCATATAAATGCATAAATATGACAAATATGGCAATAATTACCATAACTAACAGATAATATATTTTTTGTAGCAAATTCAAAAATTTCTGTAATGAGGTACAAGATTTGGGAATACGTGTATAAAGTATGAAATTTTTTTGTTACAAATTCCAAACACCTCTTCTTTTTTTAGGCAGACTTTAAAATAAACCTCATTCTTTTAAACTCCACTTTAAATCTCTCTTCCTTCTGCTCCCAACTGAATTCTACCAGGCTCTCTTAAGTCAAGACAAGGTTTGACTATAGCTATGACAAGCTCATTTCCACCACCTGTCCCATTAACTGAATGGATAAAAAAGGCAGGAAACAGTCCAGAGCTAAATCTATATATGCTGTGCAATGATACAGACAGAAGTCCTGAATTGAAAAGTGATGTCTTCATGACGAAGTGCAACATTTGAAGCACTTTGAGTTTCTTAATTTTCACATTTACTACACGGACCTAAGGTAAAATGCTCCACATTACTATAATTCCTTCCTCCCTTCCCTCCCTTCCCTTCCTTCCCTCTTCATATTCTCATTGAATTTTTTTTGAAAACCTCAGACCAAGAAGGGGCAAAGCATAAACTGCCTTGCAGAATCATTGCCAAATGATGGACAGTAAAAAGAGAAGAACCATTGTTCAGCATTGTGTCCTGA
The DNA here is from genome assembly GCA_013397955.1 of Grantiella picta. Taxonomy (NCBI): domain Eukaryota; kingdom Metazoa; phylum Chordata; class Aves; order Passeriformes; family Meliphagidae; genus Grantiella; species Grantiella picta. The sequence goes on along the minus strand of VZRM01003341.1, from coordinate 1,138,615 downwards.
CCATAACTTTCCAGAATATCCAAACTAGCACTTAAAATATCAGATGTTCTGTTTATAGTGCAAGTGCAAACTTATTAATTTTAGTCTGGCTGTCTGTAAAAAAAATTATCGAGCATTCCTATTAAGATACAACCTTAGGTTTATATTTAAACTGCCATTTATATAGAAATTTATGCAATATTAATTTACAGTTCATACATAAAAATTAACTATAATTTATATTATATAATTACATAAATACCTACAAAAGGTAACAGATGGAGCTACACTGTTGAAAACTAGAACCGTGTATTCATTAATTCCTCATTTGAGCAAGAAAGAGCTCTACTGGTTAGTTTAAAGGGAAGGCTGCAGAACTGAAGGCTTACAATTATTGAGGGATGTTGCTTTAGTCTTCTTTAGTCTCCTTGATAAGCCTCAGTGCTTCAAAGATTCCCTTTTTATCAAGGACTCAGTGCTTTTAGAGGCGGAAAAGGAAATTTGTAATGAGTGCAGACAAATTAGACGATCCAGGCAGTATCTCTTCCATCTCTAAATCCTCACACTGCAAGTCAGGAACAGAGGGCTAGATAAGAAGTGCTAAAGCTGTCAGACTCTATGCAGGCAGCAGAGTATGTTCACAACTGACTCTTGTGTTGTAAACAGTAACTGAATGTGATTATTTGATATCTAAATATGTTGCTGTGGATTCTCCACTTACTACTACACAGAGGTCAAAGACATGCACAAGATACTTTCAAGTAGCTTCTTTCGGATTCCGATGTCTCATCTGTTCCTACCATCGCAGTGAATATGAATGTTTGCTATTAGCTATTAACCTGTAGCTCAGTCAGACCACCTTGACTTGTAATCCCAATCAATCCAGTACACCAAACAGTGCCCAGATGTTTGCTCAGTGAAAATAGTTTCTGAAATGACTTGTCCATTCAGCCTCTGTTTCAGAGTCTATTATGCATTTCTCATCCTTATTTAACTCTTGACTCTGTCATTGTTTGTCCAATCTTTTGAGCTTCACTATCCACCACACACTCTAGGCACTGGAAGAACACATTTCAGGAATATTAATTTTCAGGAAGAGAAGGAAAGGTGAAGGAGAGAACAAGAGAGTTTTTACTTACTTATTGTTCAAAATAGTGTTAAAAAATAAGGTTAGATGTGATCTTGACCAAGCCCTAAAGAAGAATCATGTCTGCCAAACTGGTAATGCTTCTGATATATAGTTATCCTCTATTTTATTTTTCAAGTCTAAAGATGTAAATTAAAAGCTTTAGGAATTACAATTAGATCTAGTGAAAAATAATTTGGAATTAAGAAATATTTTTTCTCAAAAAAAAAATTGTTCTGTATTAGTTTGCTCACATAAAATGCTATTTGAATATTAGCCAAATGAATAAACTTTTTTAAAAACTATTTTATGGGATTTATTAGTTTCTCAGATGTTTAAGCAACTCTCTTATTTTCTATGTATCTTACAGATTTGGCTTGACTGTGTCAATTTTAGGCTGGTGTTGCAAAATTCAGGTTGTCCCACACATGGATCATTGTATATAACCGGATCAGTTCACTCATTTTCTGCCAACTTTTGAAGGAATTAAGACAACTAACTTAGTCCAGTGACCCAATTTTCAGATAGCTCAAGAACATGAGATGAGTGCCACCTTTGAAATCATAGTTCATGCTGGCTTCTCTCTGTGGCTGAACTTTTGTTTTTCTGTTTGATCTTGTCTACAGTCCCTGACCAGAACAATGCTCATCTTCAGTGAAACCCCACAGAAAGCAGCAGCCTCTGGAGGACTTGTCTAGAACAACTGAACAGTCAGGCTATCTCCCTCAGAGTCCTCGCACTGTCTGGCTGCAATGCTTTTATGAGGCAGCAGTTATACATCAGTTTCACTTCATCCTTGAAGTAAACATTTCCCTTTCTATCCACTCATCCTGGGATTCAACGCTGGTCCCAGACCTCAAGAGAAACAAAATAACAAAACCAAACCAAACAAACGAAAGAAAGAAACCACCAAAACGCGAACCAAAATGAGAGAAACCCTGTCTTGGTATTTCTCATGAAAGCATTAAGGTGATGATAACTTTTCTAAAACTTCATTTTGAGAAATCTGCTGAAGCTAGGACATCTCAGTAAAAGGCTGCTTATGGAGCAGCCTGCTTTCTGATGAAAAAAAGTTGGAAAGGAAAATGGGAAAACTTGTTCTGTATTTTCATCATGTGAATATGGTACTGAAGAGAGAAACATGGTTTGGGATTAGATAGCTAGTTTAAGAAGTGGATGTGGCAATAGTAATGAAGAGAAGGAGAGAGAGCAGGATGATGAAAATGCTGGTGTAGGTCCATCTCAAGAGTCTGCTGACTTTCAGATTATTCGCATTCTGGAACGGTGCTGGATTTTGTCCATCAGAAAAGTATGTAGATATTTCCCAGTTCAAAAGAAAGTTAATTTTTCTGCTTGTAAGTGGTATGGTGAAGTGCAGAAAATGCTCCCCTTGCACATGTATTTCCATAAACAGCCTTGCTGTCTTAGAAATCACATAGTCTCACTACTACATTTATAGTACATCAATTTCTGCATATGAGGGTGGAGAGTTTGTCTCATATCTGCAAAAGCAGGGACATCAATCTAGTGAAACAGAATTTTGGAAGGAAGAAAATAAAAAATATTAAGCTTTTTTATAATCTTGGGAATGGTTTTGAAATATATTATAAGAAAGAGAAGGTGATGCTGATAACCTGGTAAGATGGCTACTACATATTTTCTAAAGCTCTGTGCCAAGTGAGAAGGTAATCAATTATGTTTTCATGTTAATGGACACCAGTCCCTGGACTGATTTGGAAGGTTTGGAAGCAGGGGGAAAAGCTTAGAAATATGCAAAAAATATGGAAGAAACATCAAGTTACAGGAAAGCGTACAGGTACAGAAAACAGAATGATAGCTTGAATGCCAAGGTTTTGTTTGAGCCTTAGGCAATATCTAGCAGTACAAGAAAAACTAAAATTCAACTATTTCTTTGCTATATGGGACCCTGGGACTGCTACATTACTGTCCTTACTAGTGTATAATGCTACTTCCCAAATGCATGTAATATGCCCATGAGAATGTTCTAGTATTAGAATTCACCCCAGAATAAAACCTCTGTTTTGGTTTATATTTGCCTTCCCATATAAACATGTCCTGTTCAGTAATTTTTGAATATAGTCCTAAATATATTTTACAATAATCAATTATTTCATTTGATTGAAGAAATTGTTTATCAGAACAGGAAATATAGCTGTAAATACTGAGCCACAGGTTAACCCACAGGCGTGTAGAGATATTCCAAAAACCTTCAAATTACCCTGGAGAATTTCTTTTGTATTCATGCTTAACTATTCCTACAGTATGATTTCTGTACTCAAACTGGTACTAAAGCAGAAAACAGTACATTTTGAAAACTCTGTGTGGAATTGTTTTGTCAACATAAAACCAAATGTGGTGTCATTTCAGTTTTTGCTTCATGTTATCAACAAGGAGGAAAAGTTATATCTCTACCTTGCACAGTTACTACAGTTATCTCCTCAAAAATCTAAGCAAACAATGCAAAGAAAAAATGAAACACAAAAGCAATACTCTTTCTGTGAAAATGAAAACCATGAGAACTAAAGAGAGAGCATAAGAGCTTCGACTCCAAAATTTTTCTAATAATAACAGCCAAAGGAGTTAGAATTATTTCTATTAGTATCTATTTTCTGCATTCCTTGCAATATAATATGCTAACAAATTTTCATATGTTCCATAGAGAAAACAAAACAGTGTATTTTCCCAAACTGATCTATCTGGAGTCCTCACTTCACTACACCATTTTCTGCTATGCATAAATCATTTTTTTTAAAACTCCAGAAAATTTGGAAGGTTCTCTGATAGCTTCTAAACAAATATCAGCCTCAATATTTGGGAAGTTGCATTCTGCAAGTATTTGGTTGGTTACTCTTCTCTTTGATCCAGACCATAAACAGATTTCCCTGCTCTCTGACTTCTATGCTTGCCGACTGCAGTGAGGTCAACTCATGTGAGCTTAGAGTCTGACATAACCAGCAAACCCCCCTGGGTTTGAAGAAACCTTCTGGTTAGGGTGACAGAAAATCAGCCCCCCCGACAAGTTTTGAGGCTAGTNGTTCGCCGCTCTCTGCTCCTCGGAACCCAGCTCTAGCCTCCCCCTCGTTCCATTCCGGACCCAGCCGCCTTCTCCTCCCCGCTGTCCCACCAATAAACCCTGGATTCTGAGAACTGAGAGACTGCATCTCCTTTAATCGCCAAGGCTCCTGTAATCCTTCCTTCGGGGAGACAGCCTCAGCTCGGGTTCCGTGCGTCCCGGATCCGCTCCGCCACCGCAGCGTGGAAGGTCCCCGGCGGGGACCTCTTTTGGTGAGGTTTTAGGGGTCCTCCTGCCTTCCCAGAGCGAGAAAACCTCGTGCATGCTCTGAGAAATGCATGTGAATGAACTGTTTGCTGTGTCAGCCACATTCACTTGCCAGACACTGGCCATGCAGGTGACCATATGACTCCAAGTTCACAGATCTGATAATAATTTTGTTCCTCTGCTTAATGCTGATGCAAATATCCGTATAGAGTTCATTAGGACTAAGAGAGCTTCACAAGTAAATGAGACTGGAAACCTTTAAGAAATATGGAGGGTTTTTCTCTTCCTTTCACTCATTCTGCTTTGTTGACTTTTAGCACTCATTCATTCTGCTTCAAAACCAGTACAAAATAATAATTTCAAAATTGTATGTGCAAGAGCCACTGCCTTGTCTTTTTTCCCATTCTATAATTCATACAAATCTTGAGATAAAAGTGGAAGACTACTGTGAAATAAAAAGTAATTTATCCTAGTCAAGCCTTCTAACAGCAGTATGGAGCAACAGCTGTGCAGGCTAGAAAAATCCAAGGGCTGCCATGACATTTTGCAGACAGTCTTTTGGTATTCCACAGCTACATGGAAGAATACATCTATTTTGACCTCCACAGAGAAATTCTTTACAAAGCATTTAACCATGATTTGATGCAGGAAGGGAAAACCTGTCCATTAGAAAGAATATTTCCTGCCACTTCTAGGACAGAAAAAAGACCATGCAAAACCTAAGCTAGTTCTTCTCTGTCTGTAAAAACCAAATTCTCAACATATTTTTTTCTTGTACACTCAGTAAATAAATTCATTCAGATCTGTAATTTCTCAGAAAAGCAGAAAAAAAAATTTTTTGGTTTTTTTTTTAAGAGCGGCCTGGGATAACTGTTGTTTTTAAAAAGAAAGAACAAGCAGATGTTTAAAAAAATCTTGAAGCAACTGATATTAGATATTTCATATAACCGAGAATGAGCAGAAAGGGAAGAGAAGGAAATTAGAACTAATACAGCAAACTAGTTTTTGACTTTCATACACACAAACACAAAAGAAAGTTAAGGCTTTCGCAGGGCCTTTTAAATTCCTCTAGGGTACTTCTCAGTATGATTAAAGAAATCTGAGGGTTGAAGAAATTTTTGAAATGGCACAGTCAGGATTTAGCCTATAAAAGAGAGCAGCTATACCTTTTCCCTTGAACTAATTGCTCCCTAACCAATTGTTTGGTGAGTCTGAGAGGCTTTTCAGAAATACTTTGTTGAAACCCCCTAAGACAACTTAGCTTTTCTTGAAAAGTTCCTCACCACTAAAACAAAGATTTTTTGGAGGGGGGTTGTTTTTATTTTTTCCAAATTGCAGTCTCCTATCTTGCCTTATTTCCTGATTTTCTGGTGTGGGTGTTGGACAGCAGTGCTGGACAACTTTATCTCTTGATCAGGAAGGTAACCTGATTGTCTTTTACCACCTGCCCCTGAAGGTGAGGGTAACTCAGATTCGAGTTAATAGATCCCTTGGGGCAGATTACAGCGAATTGAAGCTGAGTGATCAGTGCTTATATATATATGTAGAGTTTATTTTAGAACAGTTTGGTTGGAACAGAAAGAAGAGGTTGATTTGTCGTGGCCATCCCCTGGTGCTCACACACTCTGTGCCTGGGCTATTACCTTACACATCCCTAGCAAAGCACCCTCTGCTTTGCAAATGGGCAATTGTTTGAGTCATTAATAATTAACATTTCAGTCTCGCTCACCTTCTGCTTTTCTAAGAGTGTGTACACACAGACAAATAAAAAGACAGATTCTGCATCTCACTGTGCTTCTCAGTGCACAATAGCAGACTTGGGCTGCCGTGTCTCCCTCTGAAATGCTGATTTATGTGAATAGGAGTCCCTTTTTCATAAATGGAAAAGGATGCCCTGCCCAGGAAGATGTTAGCCCATGGGAGAAAATTCGTCTCTCCAGTGTGGTAAAACAAGGTCTAGAATATTTTTAGTCACTTGGACAAGTGACATAGTACATCCTTGATCTACTCACACAGAATGGAAACAATAACTAAGTAGCATTATTATTATTATCAAGCTATAATTACTGCTTCCTTGAGTGTGACTAATGCAAAGGTTTCTCAGTGGCTATTTGAATATAACCTTTGTTGGTATATTTTTTAGTTTATTAGGAATTTTAAGTCCCAGAATCACAGAATGGATCAGGTTGGAAAGGACCACACTGAGTCACCTGGTCCAACCTACCTTCTCAAGCAGGGTTATCCTAGAGCACATGGCATAGGATTGTGTCCAGACCATTCTTGAGTCTGTCCAGTGAGGAAGATTCCACAACCTCTCTAGGCAATCTGTTCCAGTGTATGGTCACCCACAGTAAGGAAGTTCTTCTTCATGTTTAGGTAGAACTTCTTATGCATCTGTTTCTGCCCATTGCTTAAAAAATGTAATTCCAATATGTAATTTTATAATAATTTATAATAGATATAAAATATATAATGCTTAAAAGATATATTTTACTAGAAAAAATAAATACACATATATATCATGTCGATGCATTACACAAGTATACATTGTTTACGGTAGATTTATAAATTGTAAAGTACCTTCCTGCATTTAAGAGATGGCTGAGATGTTTAACATTAATGTGAAAGTATTTTCCCAATCTTTTATTTTTGTTCTTATTTTGTTTCAAATCAGTGTAGTTCTGAAGTGTTATCTTAGGCTGATAATACATATCTAATCTATTCTGACATTCAAAACCATTTAAATAACATCACCAAAGTTATCTGATTTATTAAAAGCAGATTTATAGATAACAATTGATCCACTTATGCACCAGTTCAAAGCTATTGATACCTGCTTCTGCTATCTCCCCAACAGCAATTTGTAAACTGGTCTTACTGTACAAAACGTCAAATGAATTCAAAATACAGACTTTTAAATGGATTAATTAACCTCTCCACCCCATACTTTACAGGCACTTCTGTGAATACCAGTAAAGCATTGAATTGATTTTGAGATTTTTGCTTTGAATTATAAGTCACTGGCTTCACTGGCTTTTTTTCCACAATATCTGGGAGAATTAGGAACGCTGTATTTCCCTTCCTGCTGTTTGAATGCTGGCCCCATAATGGCTCCTTTGATCTTTCTAAACCTACTTTGAGCTTTATATTATTCCCTCTCACTGAAAACTTTATTCCCCGCTATACTCTTACTAGCCTTAAAATCAAGTCTAAAACATGATAGACTGCTGGTATAATTCAGCTCTGCCAGCCGATGACTGCCATAGTATGATAATAATAGAAATTTCTTTTTTTTTAATGTGGCAGCCAAAGGCTTGACATATTTATTATTTCTTTTGCATGACTTTTTTTCTGTTTTTATGTATGTATTTATTATTTATTTTGCAGGATTCTAAAGCACTAGGCAAAGGTATTTTATGAAAGCTTTACCAGTTCTCAGAAACAATGACGTGACAGACAGGAAAAGAAAATATTTGTGAAGCAAGACTGAAATTTTAGACACTTCCTTGACAAAGACATATAATTAAAGAGGACACATGTTACAAAAAATTATGAAGGATAAGGAGCCACAAAGCTCAATTTTTTTTTCATGATTTACATATTTTTTGGTGGGGAAAGAACTGGAGAAAACAAACCAACCCCAAAATAACTGTTCTTGATATTCAATCAGTAATTACACAAAACTTAGCTCAAAATAGACTATATTTTTCCTTTAAAATAGAAATTAAAATATCATACCAACACTCTTGTACAAGGGAAAGTGTCACAACTTGTACCAGAAGATCAAAAGGACTATTCCAGGTGGCTTCAGAAGACCAGCTTTCTTTATATTCAAACAATATTATCTACAAATTTCAAATGCACAAAAACGAGCAAATGAAACATATCTTTAGTCACTGATAAGGAGAAAATTTTCATTTTGTTTTCCTCTTTTCCAAAGATTTCCCTTTCAACTTCTGTTTTCATTCTAGATTAAATTTATAGTCTGATACAGACACACGAAAGCAGGGACAAAGAAGACTGGGGAAGATCATTAGTTTTCCAGGCTAGTAACGTATCAACATTTCCTGATCCACTATCATAAAATTATCACATCACATTTTCCTGGAAAAAAACAGTGGTTTCTGGTTTGGTTGTCAGTTTTAGTTGGTTAGTTGATTGTCTTTTGTTTGGCTTGGCTCTCTATTGGTTTTGTTTAATTTGGGGGTTTGTTGGCTTTTTTGTTTGGTTGGTTTTGTTTTAATAATTTTCAACTCAGAATTTCAAATTAAGGATTTGAAAAAGCTTTAGCAATACTTTGTGGCTGAACAATGGATCATATTCCAGTTAAAATCCTTTCATGTACTACAGATTGAAAGTACACCCCTTTTCATGAGATTAGACATGGAAATGGAATACTCCTACATGTGATTGCAGATGCATAATATATTTTGCCATTCCTATTTATCTGCTTAAGGTATGATTATAGCACAATCAGTTTTGATAAAATATACGCAGAAAAACAATTAAGAGAAAATTAAGAGCAGGATGTTTCCTGCTATGGTTATAATATAATATAATAATAATTATTATCTGGAGATAAAGGAGTTGTTGTACTCATGTAAATAAAATATGTAGGCTTTCCTTTATTAATTAAAATTACCCCTTCATTAACTTAAAATATAGAGGAGTCAGAAAAGCAATTTCTGAATTACAGCAGTATAGCCATGGTATGTGGGTTCTACATCTTACCTGTAAGAAAAAAAAAAAAAAAAAAATCAGTTCTACAAAAATGTGAAAATTTAGTAGGGGTAATTTTTTTCCCACTGTGTCACAGAAATGGAATGGGCTAACAGGTATATATAAAGAAGGACTAATATCAAAGTTAAATCACAGCAGTATACACCCAGATAATGTCTTCAGTCATGTTTACTCTGCATTGTCAAAAGGGGCAAAATAATTTTCATAGCAACATTAGCAAAATAATTCTAAGAAAATCACATCACTGTTTTATTATACAGAAAAAATGAAAGGTGGAGAAATCTCTCTACACACACAAAATGCAATTAAGATTCCTAATGTCCCTCTAAATATAATGCATCTGTGGATTTAAGTAACAGAATCAGAATTTAGAGCCAGTGGAACAGAGTACGTGACTTTATTTCCCAAACTGTAAATAATCAAGAATAAATGCATTTGTACAAAGGACCAGACACTTGTCATGAGAACTTCACAGGAAATGATCTCAGTAAATTAAGGAAAGCCATTTTTTCCCTGAGAGACAGAGCAGTAGACAGTAATATGTTTCATTGCTCTTTGGAAGATCCTTTCAAAGAGGATGAAGAATCTAAAGGTCATGTCATTGAAATAATGCAATCCAGGGTAACTAGTGTCATCTCTATAATACAGTAATCTCGCTGTTAAATTGGGTAAGGAGGGGTTTTTCACTTTTTAAAGCTGACCTGCACATTAAAATGAATAAACCGTCCACCTATCATTTTTTTCAACGTCAATTGTAGCTGATGGAATGTAGAAAACTTGTATGGGAGCTAACATGCCAGCTTCAAAAGAATGCACAAATATACTGTCTAACAATAGAGAAATTATTTATAACCTGTTTTTTATAACCTATTTTAAACAATAAATTAGCCTGTTTTAAGGGGTTACAAGCTCTTACATTTGCAATAAAGAAAGCAGAAGGAAATACCTCTGTTGGCAGGAAACCATTCACAGTAGTATTCATCTTTCCTCACTGGCTGTGGAGAGAAGTGCTATCAATAAATTCCAGTTTTCTTCTATTTTTTTAGGACTGAAACATACTGAAGCAGAAGAGAGCATCTGGTATAGTATTTGTGTGATACAAACCATTTCTCCGCTCCTTATGTGAATTTCAGATCTCTCCAGTTCTAAGGTGACTGAACCTGTGTCTGTTAGGGTGTCTTCCATGCTGGACACTATTGTAAAAATAGGAATGCAAGAGTAGGTGAAAAAGGGAATAAGAAGGGAGAAAATTAAACTCCACATAAAAAGGAGTTCTTTGTAGAAAGCAAATGCCTGTACATGCATAGATTACTGAAGTTGCACACCTGGACAGCTTCGTCAGACCATTGGAGAAAACCTTCAGGACTTCATCTGGGTCCTATACTGTGGCACATCATGTAATTCAAAGCGACCCAGGCCGTCAGGTTATCTACACAGGGCAGGAAGACATGAAAGGGGATCCCATAACATCCTGGAACCACTGACTTTGAACCTTGATGTTTACAATTACTAAAACATTTTTAGACACCTCTTTTACATGAAGACACTGACATGAGGTGAGCACACATAGCAGACCTCTACATTTAGACACACAATGCACTCATTCCTATTGTCATATGAGATATACAAAACGTGTAAAATGTCCAAGAAGACCCTAAAGATCATTCCAGAAAGGCAAAGATGTTCTATATATTAATTTGCCATATGTGTCAGACCAACTAAAATATTTAGGATGCTCCAGAGTTTCTCAAAAGGCACAGTGGGCAGCTGAATGTAATTTCTTAATGTCAAGCTGAATACCCCCAGCAAGTTTAATTAGTTTGATAGTGAAACAGTGCTAGAAAGTAAGCAGTTTGAGTTGCTCTTGGAGACTCAGGAGGAGGTTTAGGCTCCTAAGGCACTGCCCCCTGGTACTCTGCTAAAAGAAAATGGAACTAGAGGATCAGTGCCAATAGCTTCTGTCCTGTTACTGTCCAGTCTCATTCAGAATTCAGTAAGCTATTTGGGTCAATCTTCTATAGCAGCGAATTTCACAAGTTAACTTTATTTTACTCAAAATATTGTTTTCTTTCCTGTGCAGGTAAAAGAGTGTTGTAGGATGGAACAAAAGACTTTAAGTGGAAAGAAGCTGGTATTTCAGGAATGTCTTCAGACATTCCTGAATTTTCTGTATATTCATATTCAATTTTTCTATGAGTCTTTCTAGCAATAATACTGGCATATTGATGCTTAGTTATTTGACAGTCGCTTAATGCTCTTTTTGTTAAAAGACTTATGCACTGCCTTATCTTAAATGCCAACTTGGAAATTCATGTTCCTAAAGTTTAAAAAGTTAATCAATATAGAAAGACCCTCAGTATATATATATATTTAAATTTTATTTTAGATATTTGAGAGGATTTAAGAGTAGATTTCACATTGCAAACCATTATTATGTTAGAAATTCAAACAGCATTTAAGAGAAAAATAATATGGTATAATTTATCACTTTATTTCGAAAATTGTGTTTTGCACTATGAGGCTTGTTAAATAGAAACACTACTCTCTTCCTTCTGTTGAGTACTCTCTGATGTACACTGTTATTCTCTACTTTGAAGTCCATAAAGGTTTGCAAATTCCCCAGAAAGTGTTAAGTTAGCCTAAGAAACACTGGGTAAAAAAGTAAAAACCTAAGTCATAAAGTGGCATGAAATGAGATAAACAAAAAAAAAAGGGGGACACATTTTAAAAATGTTTGGAAAGTATTTCTTAGTCTTTTCTAGAGTGGAAAAGCCTATTGAAATAATAGACCATAAAGTCTTCAAAAATATTCTGTTTACATTTTCCTTAGACTTGATGTGGTCAAGTAATTTGAAAATCTCTCCAGTGCCGAATAACATTGTGTGTATGTAACGGTTTTCTGAATAGCAACAGAACTTTTATTTATGGAATAGCAAATTAATATTTTCAGTCAAATAGAAAAGCAGTAGTGAAGTATAGGAATGTGAGCAGATGCAGAGAGAAAAGCACAGTCACAAAACCACAGAGATAAGCTAAAAAAACTTACTAAAAATGCTAATCTACTCGTTAAGTAGCTTAAGTAATGAAACCCAGATTTTAGTCATTATAGTTTAAACAAATTTCAAAACTCTCCATTTATAAAATTAAGCTGTATTTTGGATATCATTAACAGTGCTTTTAGACCCTCTTAATAGGTATATTAAATAGTTTAATAGTGTGCAACCATCTTATGGAGGCTGGGATTTTTTTCTGGTTGTTTTTTGTGTGTCTATAAGGTTCTGACAATTTTATGAGGCAGGTTTGTCTTTTTAAATGTGCTGGATAGAATTACCACACACAGAGGAATTATATGCACTAATACCTTCATACAAGATGAAGAACACTTATGTCCTCTATGTCACTGCTTATTTTACTATTCATGCTTTTGTCCATAAAATAAAGGAACAGCTTAGAAATTAGAAAATGCTAAGTGGTAAAAGGGATGAGAAATTATGCAAACACTGAAATTACTATTAGTGACTATTACATAATACTATTAGTGACATTTCCACCCTCACTGTTGAGAAGTAGTAAAGATGTTAGGTACTTTTAAATGCTCTTAAGGAATGAGAAATAAACAGCAAAAATTTAGAGGACATTACATAATAAATTTTGTCAAAAGGAAATACATTCTGCCTCTAACAAGATTTCCAAGGGAAAATGTGTGGTAACGTGTCTAATGATTTTGAGAAAAAAAGGTGTAGAAAAGCTGGCTAGTACTACTATTTCAATTATTTGTGATATTAAAGAGGTGACTCTAGAATTCCATGAATGTCAAGTGAATGGTAAGAAGATACCAGTGGCTGAATAATACAGAAATTTTTTTTGTTTTCGAAACAAAGAAGGAACAGACAGAGAAGTAAAACAGAATCACAGATCTGTTAGGTTCAGCATCAATCATTTCCAAAGCTTATCCTTCATAAATATGTTCCTCAATAGTGGTTTTGAAAAGGATTAAAATTTTCCCGAAAACGAGTCCTGTGCTGCTGTAAGAAAAGATCAATAAAAAACCAAGTTTTTACTTGATTGCATTGATTTCATTGATTTGTACTATATATTTAACATTGTATTTCCAATAGCTGTAAGAAAAGAAAAAAAAAAGTGATTTTTTTCCAACTACCTCATTACTTGTTGTTTTGTGAGGAAAAAGTTGTTTGTGTTATTTAGCCAACTGTCAGTGCTATATTGCTATCATTTAAAAGTAACAAATGCTCTATAATGTAAACTGGGCACAGTGATCTCATCAGCCCACAAGCCAGCTGCATTTTCTATCCTTAGGTTTTTTGTGTCTGTGGAACACTGAAAAACTGCAACAATATTTATTCTCCTTTCTGTTAACAACCTCTATCAGTTTCCAGTGGTACCACACCTAAGCTTAAAACTTTTTCCACCATATTTTGTTTTCAATATTGAAAGATACAAATGTATATTTGCACATACATTTTAAGTATTGCAAACCATGATCAAAGTAAGAAGCCATTCCAGTCATATTGAGAGCTCTGTCTGTCACAGCAGAATTGAACCAAAATTTCAGCAGGAGGTCAACTTAGTGTTCTGTATGTCACCTCAGAATGAATAACTGGATAGCATTAATGTGTAAGCAGCTCAAAGACTACTTGTGTGTTCCTTACCCACAAATGGGAACAGCCTTGGTGATTTACAACTGAAAAACTACCAGCTTTTCTTGAAGTCTTTGGGTTATTTGGTAAGGCTCATGTCTTTTGTAATAAATGAAGTGATTACTTCTTACCATAGGAAAGCAAACCCAAACAAAATCCCATAAAAATGAGTATGATATTCTTTTTCTTTACTTGGGATATAGATAGAACAGTATTTGCAAGCTTTATCTTGACAGACTTTAGAACCCAATGTAACAAAAGGGATGCTTTTAAATGTGAGTTAGTATATGCAGATGTGTACTTGGTGGTATCTTACTCCTATAAATTATACAATAATTTTGGAGAATGAAATATTCATTTATGATAATGATGATGAAATACATTATTATAGCCAAAATGACTGCCCCTCAAGAGATAAATTATGAACTTTTATAGAACTCTGATGCTGATATTTGAAAGAACTGATACTTGCCAGAATTTTAATATCATGCACTTAACAAATAATATTCCAGAGCCGTAAGGCTGTACAGAAGCATCTTCATCTAACCACCCTGAACCCTGATGACTTCTCTGGGACTCCAAATAGGTAGTACACACTGTAACACTAAAGTATTTTGTTTCTTTTCTCTAAATAAAATCATCAGTGTTATATTGCAGATACATATTGTGTTCCAAAGAGTATAGATCAATATTTAGATTTAAAGATTAAATAAGAGATGGTAGGAAGTTAAGATTTCATGAGTGGAACATGGTGCATGTCCGCTTGGGACCTTTTTGGAATCATTATAGGAATTTGTCAGTAACACATTTAAATGATATTAAGATAAAAATAGTAGCTACATAGTCTTTATGTATTTTTAGATGCACTTACTTTTTGACTAAATGTTTCTCAAAGAATACACTGAATTTTTCTAGCTCTGTTAAAATATGCAATTATGAAAAGAAAGGAACACATGGGGGGATGTATATTAACAATTTAGACTAAACTTGAATTAAAGGTGGAATTGAGAAGGGGGAAGAAAACAACTAAAAAACCAATGAATTTGCCTTACTTCTTACTAAATAAACAGAAAAATTGTTATTACTGCAGTAGCTATATACAACAGCTAGTACTAAGACCGAGTTAGCAGAGCAATTTCATATTATTGGTTAAACTAGATGAGGGTTAGTAGAGGTATCTTTGTATTTTCATATTCTAGGGCATAAATTACTTTTACACATTAAAACTAGGAAGAAGCTCAGTAAATATTTCAGGCTAATAATCTAAATCTGTTAATAATGGAAATTCATTACAAAATATCTGCATTTAGAAACTAGAACATTAAAAATATTGAATTTAGCTTTTATGTAAATTGGTTCCAGTTTTCTATGAATATGTCCTTGGTAGTGTAATACCACATACAAAATTCACAAGTTATATTATTTGCTATGGCCTGTTAAATAAAGTGCTGCAAAACTTATTTAAACACACATTCATATGATAGACTGCTGTAATGATCCATGGCAACATATATGCATCCCACACAGTGATCTTTTAAACAACTCTAATTCATCAAGGGAAACAGAATGTGTAACTTTCTACTTCAGAGAATACAGACAATTAATATTTGAGTTGAAACACCCTCAGTTTCTAGGGTTCACTGTCTTAGAAGACTGTCCTTAAACACATCATCAAAGTTTTTGTTGTTGTTGATAACACATTAAGAGCACCAAAATAAAACCTTTTGAACTGTTATTATTTATTTGATATGAAAATTGTACTAGTCAATGTGTAATCTATGTAACAGATAAGAAGGATGAAAACTGAACTAATGGATAAGAAGGATGAAAACATGTTTGATGATTGACTTCCACCCAACTTGGTGTGATCCCTTAATTTGCTGAGGGTAGACTCAATCCCCTCATCCAGACCGCCAATAAAGATATTAAAGCTTCATTTAGAGCACTAAAATAAAATATCTTCCTAAAAATGGCTTAAAATTATTGTTATTCAGACAGAACACCTCCGGGATGGCAGCATCAGGAAAAGAAATCTTTACCTTGAACAGTTAAACACTCAATTTGCCTTTGAAAATCTCTGGAAGCACCTTTCTCCTTTTTTTTTTTTTTCCCTTCTCTTTTTCTCCTGCTACTCTTTTTAGGCCACTCCATCCTAAACATTGGTGTTTCTGTGTGGTAATAGAAAAAGAAACAGTTTTAGCAAGTGAAGAACACTGATTCCCATCTTCACTCTCATTTCCATGTTCACAGCTATCTCCCTGTATATCATTTCCCCACTTTCTAATAAAGGTCTCAGAAGTTCCATGGCACTATTATAATTCATGTTCTGGATTGTCAGTGACAGGAGAGAGAGTGTGTGTGTGTGTTTGTATGTCTATACATTTTTTTCCTGCCTTGGTGAATACTACATTAATGAAGGGACATGTTCAGATGAGATTGAATTGGAAGACTCTTTATAAATACCCATCTTCCCAGTCCGTTTTAATCTCAAATATGAGAATGCAAAGGAATAAATCAAGTTTATCTGTATCACATTTTTTTCCAGTGATGCTTGTGAAATCAAAAATTAAAGATGCTGTAGCAACATCTTTCTTCTCAGGAGATAGGAGGCCTTTCTGTATACAAGCCTGATTTTTCTGGTACACCAAGAGAATTTTGCTGTTTCTTTACCAAGTTCTGCTTCCCCATTTTGCCTCCTAACACCCAGTCACTCCTTTCTGATGAACATGCAGTGATGGTATTTTTTCTACAGGACAGTGTGGAAGGAACGTGAAATGGAATTCAGTCAGAGATTATGAGCAGTGTGAATACATAGGAAATGTTACTTTAGTTTTATTTTTAAATCCTTCATTAGACTAAAGGAACAGTTTGCAAAATTCATTTATTCTCCTATTTCTGTCCTTTGCTCAACAGTTTACTGTACATTCTTCAGTACCCCGCTATTTCTACTCCTACTGTTCATTTAAATGTTAAAAAGATTCATTTCAACTGCAGAAGCTGTTCAAATACCATAAATTACCTGACTTAATGCAACGACATTCAGAGCTCAGAATGAAGCTCATCATGCTATGTATGCATGACCCCACTTCAAGTATTAAACTGGTCTCAAAACAATGACCATTCTTTGTTGCAATATTGAGGTTTAACTAGATGAGATATAGGGCCCAATTCTGATCCTATTAAAATCAGTGGGATT
This sequence comes from Grantiella picta, assembly GCA_013397955.1. Lineage (NCBI taxonomy): Eukaryota > Metazoa > Chordata > Aves > Passeriformes > Meliphagidae > Grantiella > Grantiella picta. The sequence goes on along the minus strand of VZRM01003341.1, from coordinate 1,121,615 downwards.
TCATTCTTAGCAGGATTTGAATATAATTATAAATGCTTTCATTTTGCATTAAACTTACCTATTTTTTATTCAGTCTGTTCACACAGCGATATCTATTTCAAAGGTTATGTCAGAGCAACGAATTTAAAAGAATCAAAGAAAAAAAAAGAAAAGCCCTGTTCTTGCTCATTTCAGTATTCTTCAAAGTGACATGGCTCAATATCTCAGGAGGGATTTTTGGGATATGCTTGGACATGAGTTAGCATCGTACATTGCTAATAGAACTTGAAATAAAGAAGACTCTTGAGAACCAGGGGACTTAGACCTAGACCTGCCAAAATTAGGTCTCTCATTTAAAAATTCTGCTTGTGTGTGCTGCAGTCACAGAAAAGACTTCATTATGTAGCAGAAACCGAGACAAGTACCAAGTCTGACAAGTTTATTAAAACTCTTAAATATATCTTTTAAAATAATCATTAATTGAAGAAAACAGTCACTTTATAAAATAATTAAATTATTGAAAATCAGAATATAAATATTGTGTGAGAAAAACAACCAAGACCTGAGTCTATAGGATAATTAGTTGGCTTTTTCTGTGGTCAAAATTTATATCTTTTTGCTAATTCCTCTTTCCTATTTCAGTGGTACATGCATAGCCTTCAAAAATGTGGCCAAGGGTATCTCTCAGTGTCTTTGGTGAGGTCCTGACCTTGTAAACAATTTACTGTAAGTGGGATGCTGAATGCACTAGCAGTCACAGTGAAATCATTCTTCTGCATGAATTCAGATTGGGGTCACTTAAAAGACTGGGACAGAAGAAAATGCCATGTTGGTAAACGTAACAGTGCCAGTGCTTGCAGAGCTTTTGTGCAGTGACAAAAGGTCATGCTGCTTCTGATGTGCATGTGATATCTGTCAGAAAACTGATTATATTAATATTATAAAGTAATAATATAATATATAATCACATGTAAATATGGTAGTATTTCCATTGCATTAATTATTTGCTCGTAAAATTCATTGTCCATCCTTCATACTTGATGTTGACCTTTAGCCTTAAAGAAGTCTGTATTTTCTACATTACAGAATATTCTTTACATAATTTAATATTTTTATAGGAAAACTAACTTCCGTATTTTAATTTAAACCCACAATTAAGTCTTATTAATTCCTTTTCCCAAATGAAACTGAAGTCAGTATGTTGGGAAAAAGCTTTTATTTACAGTACTAAAAGCTATTTTGGAGATATGGAAACAACCAGCCAGCCATAAAATGTTAAAATTCCACCATTTGTAACTGAGAGGAAGATCACCTCTTGTGAACCTTTAACAAGTTACAATCTGCTCCTTAGGCAGTCTTATATAAATATATCTATTCGTGATTCAGAAGTTTTAAGGCATGCAAAATTTATCACATCATCTTGAAAGATGAGACTGTGGTTAACTGCCTTTAAAATTAAGAATATTTAATTGTGCTGATGAATTGGCTGTAACTGTGGCAGTATGGCACGTAGCTACCCATATCAGGACAGGAGAAAGGTTTTGCTTGTACACTTACTCTTTACCTGTTCATCTTGGAGTGGTTACAAAAAGCTGGCCTTTGGCTTTATTACCCTTGCTTTAGAGGGCAATAGTTTGTGCATCAGATTTCTTAGTGCCTCCAAATGAATGACAAATCTTTCCAGTTATATATTATTCATGGATTTCAATAAATAGTGTTAATCATATTGTACTTATTAATTTAACCTTCTTCTAAAAATTAGAGAATTAGAGGTACAGGAAGGAAGGCTGAACATAAGAGACTGTCAAAGATTTTTTTTTTTCTTTTTTTTTGGTGGTCATTTCCATAGCTCTGATCTATTTTCAATAGGACCAAAAACTGGATAAAAAACGCTTAACCAACTGGGGTTGTATGGTGCAACAATAATCAATATATAAATGTTTTTCTTCAAATAACATAATTTTATTTATTTGGGAAAAAAAGTTCCAAAAAGGCAAAAAATACCTTAAAGAATTATAAACTACAGAATTCTGAGCAGTTGTAATATATTCCAAAAGAACTCGGACATTACTCTAACTCCAGAATTAGTCATATTTTTAACAATTTAATAGGACAGTATAGAAAATGCAGTCAAATTCTTCACAGAGATGAAAGCCGATAGGTCAGGAGGCAGCAGGCACAAGATTCAACAGGGTTAATGTTGATTACTTATTAAAGATTTTTTTTCCACTCAAAACAAGAGTAGTCCTTCAATGAAACAGACTGGAAACTCCATCTTTGGAGATATTCACATAGCCAGGCACTGAGCAACCTGATCTAAGTTGTTCCTGCTTTGAGCAGGTTTACGGAACAGATGTCACCTCCAATCTCTGCCATATTATGATGTTAGCCAGGTCTGAGGGACTGAATGGCCATTTCTAACTGCAGTTAACATTAAGTGTGCATGTAGAATGTATTTTCCTGTTTAGTTTTGTCTGAAAGAAATCATGTTCATGCCTGTTAGATTGTTTCATTGCATGAACCTAATCAGAAGAAAACCCAGAAATAATTAAAATATTTCAGTGACAGACACTTGATGTCAATTAAAATATTAATATTGTCACACCCCTGATGAAACTTGAGAGGGAAGTTGGACAAGTCAAAAAATGTCATGTAACCAGATCAGAGGATATGGCACTTATACATTTGAAATGTGTTGATCTGGGTATGGGTAATCTTGGACCTATATATGTGCACTAGATGAGTATAACAAACAAAGGGGAATACATATTTTGTAATACCTGTGATGGCAGAATCAGATATAACCTATAGGCATTTTGCAGAGGCATGAGAGTAATTTGACTGCTAAAGGGACAAAGAAAGATATATGCGGACAAAACAAAGAGACTAACAAGTGTTAAAAAATTCTTTCACAAGTGTTAAAGAATTGCCAAAGGTCAAGGTGAAAACAGTGGAGCAACAATGGGCAGAACATCCTCCCAAATACATTAGGATATTGATTGACAAAACCACAGAGTAAGCTGCATCAGGAGAAGATGTGCCCTCCTTCTGGGTTGTTTTTTTGTTTTGTTTTGGTTTTTTGTTCGTTTGTTTTTTTGGGGTTTTTATTTTTTGGTAGCATTCAGAGGGGGAATAGCATAAAAAAAACTGATGTGAGGAAAGAAAATCAGAGAAGAAAGAAGACAAGCCCACTTAAGTTCTGGCTTCTCTCACCAATGAGCTCTCAAATCTGACCACCCTGACTTTGATTACCAAGGACCACCCAGGACTGCAGTCATCAGAACCAACTGTGCAGCCTCACTTCTGTGGCATTTTGTACTCACAGGTAATTTGAAATATTAAAGGCTAATAATACCACCTTCCTAGTTATAATAATTAATCACATATAAGAATTAATTATTGGCATTAAGGGTGTTGTGAGTGAATGAATTTAGAAAAGTTCCTCTTGAAAGTTGAAAACTGACCTGGCCTGTCAGTCTCATGAGAACTTTGTCACAATGATCCTTAATTCCTTAATTGTATTACATGTGGATACATATTCTGTTACTACAATCAGTATAATAGAATGGTAGTTTATAATTAGTAAATTATAATATAGTTTTCCTAGAGTTTTGCATTTCTCAGTAAAGATACAATTATACTAAGCTACAGCAGTGATCTTTACTACCTGGCCTTTGAAACAAGTCAGGAAAAAGATTTATGACCTTCAGTCTCCATACCTAATTAGTATCACTTGTGACCAAGCCAATAATATACCCCTAGCTTGTACATGTGTGCCATTGAATACTTGAAAAACACTGCATTTCATATAAAATAATTTCCTACTGGAATTTTATCCTAGTGTGAACTTTTGGCAAAGCTTAGAAATTCCTAACCTTTCATAAAAAGTTATTAGATTGTCATGAAATACCACTGATTTTATCCTAATAAACTTCATAGGTTGGTGCCTACTAAGGTTTTATCCCCGTTAAGAAGGATTTGATACATTTTTATTCTAGACCACACATCAGAACAGAAAGTGTTTTTGAAACTGCCATTAAAACATGGGCATGCTTTGCAATCTTCACACGACTGTACAGTCCAGTTCAAACAAAAGGCAAAAAAAGAAATCACATCACTAGCAGACAGCTAAATAACCTAAGCATTCACCTAATGGATTCAGGTTTTCAGATGTAAAATTAGGTGTTCCCTTCAGTGAAATTAAGGAAGCTTGATCTTTGAACCAGTGTTAGCAATGTATACACTCTGACTTAATCATTAACTGGTTTTCCTTGGAGACAAGCATGTTTAAAAAAGAAAAAAAAGTCCAGAGAAAAAGGACACAACTAAGCAGTAAAAATTTTCTAAAAATAGATATCTTTAGAGACCATGGATCATACAAGATGACCTTCAAAGCCTGCAAGATGATTTATGCCTTCAGGTATTTTCAGTAATGCTTTGGGCATTATCTGTACCTTTAGATATAATCACAGTAAGTCATTGAACATGCTCTAATAAACTTCTTCAACTAAACATGTTTTGTTGTGCCACAGCATCACATGTAATAAGAGCTTCCATAAATTTAACAGAGGGCAATCACCACTTGCAGAAAGCAAGCAAGATGACAGCTGGGGACAAATAGTACCTTCTATTTCATAGTTTACTGTAACATCATATGTGATTTTTGTTCTAGCTCTTCTAGTTTAATTTCTTCCTAGAACTTCTGCTCTAGAGTTGGGGGATTTATAACTTATAGACTTTGTGCAAATACTGTGCAAATATCTTTATATGTTTACCTGTGTGAGAGAAACAGAAAGGTGTAAAAAATAGAAAAACTAATGTAATGGGAACATAGTACTTCACCTCCATCTCATTCTCCAATTTGTTGAATCAAAACAAAATTATACTGGAACAGTCACCTTTCAATTGATTGTAAAGATTTGGTGGATTCATTTATATAAAATAATGCTAAGTATTAAAATAACTAAACAAATGTAATATATCTTGATAAATTATTTTAGAAGTCTTGTTCCTGGTAATCTTGCTGTGCCACATAATATGAGTTAAGATGAAAAGAATCAAATACAAGTATTTGGTGGCATCTTTATTCCTTCTGCAGATCATTATTCCTTACCTTCTTATACTTCTGATGGATCCTGTCTGAGGTGAAAGATCAGACCTGAACATATCATCCAAGACACTACAGAGAGTTTTTGAGTGGTTGTGTCTATGTGTGTGCTCATATTGTGCATGCATATATAAATATGTATATATATATGCATAGGTCATCTGACTAAAATGTTAGTCAGTTGTTCTAGTTAATCAAATTTACTAGAAGCATATTGTGAGGATCAATGATTGCCAGAGGAGCCAAGAAACTTAATCTGTCAGAATAGTACTCTGACTCTTCACTTTTAAGAAAACAATGAAGAATGATCCAGCCATGGTGTCAAGACTTAAAAGTCACAAAAAAAGTCACGGGAGTATGTGCTTAGCCTCTCTACAGATTGTGTCTGGGCACATGTAGCTAAAGGCACTTTATATCTACTGGGCTGTGACTCACTCCCCACTGTGGCAGTGGATGCTGGTCAAATGTGGCTACCCCAACAGTGTGCATATGTTTTTATGTATGTTGATACACACACACACACACTCCTCTCTAGTTCCTAACACGTGGCTTTTTTATGAGTAGGAATTTGTGTGTATGTGCACATGTGATACTGTGTCACAGAATAAGAGTAATAGCCAAACTTTTTGAAGGATTTAGAGCACAGGAAATTTGCAAACAAATAAATGGGAAAGCAATAATATTAAATAATTTTAAAATATGTGTCATTAAAGCATATAAAAACAATAAAAAAGGATAACATGAATTTTTGCCTCATGAACAAGCCTTTACACAAGCTAGATGGTTTCTGCTGCTCTTAAAATCTGCAAGATAGTTTTTTGTACCAAACAACATTTTACATACCCCATAATGGAACAGCACTGTTTAGGAATCAGTTTGATTCTACAAGAGAAATCAGAACAGAAGGATTTTATTTGTCTCATGGTCTTAAGCTAGTAACTTTTCTCTTCTGAATTTATGGATAGTGGATCCCTGTCTGAAAATAGCCATATCTTCAGAAGGAAAATGTTTCTTTCTGTGTCCTGAGAGACAGTGGATATTGTGTTCTACAGGCTTGCACTTCTCAGACTGAGGGACAAATGCTTTAATCATGAACTTATTATGAAAAAAAAAAAAAAAAAAAGAAGGTGGCCATCTCTACTTTTAATGAGTTTCAGTGCAATCATATTTGCGTTCATCATGCTTTGGGTAAGAGTGGTGATTTAGGCTATACTGGAGATGCAATCAATGTCTAAGAAAGTCTTTAACTAAATATAGATTGCAATTGAATGTGAGAGTGAAATAGGCTCCTCAGGAGGAGGAGGAAAATGCAATAATACTCATTGTTAGGGGTCTTGAAGAACCTTTACACTTACCAAAGGAAGGCCTCAGGATTTTTTTAATACCTTCAGTGTCTGACAAGAAGACTGAATTTCTATCAGGGTCCTGGGATCTCAGTTTTACCTAAATTCTAACCTGGAGAAATATAAGACAATTCAATTTTTTCACCTTATTTAAATGTTAATGCTCATACTAAAATGTGATATTTGTAACAACCCTTTGATACACAAACTTTAAGCTTTTATGCTAATTAAATTAAACTTTGTAATCTTAATTAAATACTGTTCAAGATTTTTTAAATAGCTGTAAATCTCAATAGAAAGGAGTGAAATGACAATATGCAATAGAAAATAATCAGTGAATTTTTTGAATGTCACAAAGATAAGAAAGGAGTTCAAATAGTTCTTTAAAGCAGAAAGACATGATGATAGTATGGTAAAATTTTCAGCAGTTTGAAAGATTTCTCTTAAGATTATCTAAGAGCTGATGTTTTCTTTACACCTATGAAGTATTCATACTGAAAGTAATGTCAGAAAATAGTTTGTAGACTTATTTAAAGAAATAATAAAAATAAATCATACACAAAAAGCCTTGCTTTTAAGACCTTATGCTGTTTTTTTGTTGTTTTGTTGTTTTGTGTGCAGGTCCATTGTGACTACAGACTTTCCAGACGAGTGATTATTCATATAGATTCCTGTAATGTCAAGAAAAGAGAAAAGATATTCTGTCTTTGGTGTGAGATTCTAAGGGATTTTTAAATAAAACAGAGTGCATACAACAAAAATACTTAAATATAATAATTTAACTCTTATAGATCATAGAGCTTCCTCATTTCATTCTTGCTATAAATAGTGACTGCAGCAGCAGCTTGCAAAGAGCATTCTCACATGATAGATTGGAACTTTCTCTGAAGAAGTACAGGACTTTCTCCATTAAGTCAAAATCATGTTTGGTTTGCAATCTGCATATCTCATTGAAGATGGCAAGAATATTAGAGCTATATGTGAAGAGTAGATGAGTGTTAAATTTGTCCTACTGTTTAATATTCAGCTTGAAACAATGGTAACAAGGTTGAATTTTTAGATAAATTGGTTTCAGTTCACCTTTGCACAAAATGAATATCCGTAATGGAGGTACCAGTGTTATTTTTTTGATGAGCCTGCCTTACTAAGATAATGAAAAGTGTTCATATATCCAGTTTTACTCATGAAGAAGCAAATCTGGAATGTTACAGTGATTTTGGCCTCCAGGGAAAGGCACATCAAATCAAATCAAAGATCTGCTTTTGATCTTGGAGAACAACCTTTGAGAATTCCATTAGTTGCCCTTATAGGGAGCAAAGGTCTTTGAAGTTCTCTTTTCCATCTTCTCTTGGGATCAGAAACTAACCATCACATACCTATTTATCTTTCTTGCTTATCATATGTCATGTTTTTTCATAACTCTTTCTTCTTGCCTATTTCATCCTCTTTCTCAAACCTGCTTTTCTCTAAATGTAGTGGCCATTTTCCAACCCCCTAAGTTATTTTTAGATAGGTCTCACTTCCCATTTTTTCTTTTTGCTAACTGTCATCTGTGCTTCCCAGCTCTTTGTTACCCAAAAAAATGAAAAACACCCTAAAATACAGCAAAAAAGGCATCTTAGATAATCAGATTCTATTTCTATTTTCTTTTTATTTTTTTAACAGATGTTTTCAACAATGTGATCTCTATGTAGATGTAGACATAGGTTGAGTTATGAAGAAAATTACTCTTGTATCTTTGTTTTGGGTGGTGGATTATCCACTATGCTGAAGCTGAACAATAAATCTGTCATGTCATCATGGAACCCCATGAATTCCTGCACATTGATTTCCACATGGCAAGAACAATAGTGTCTGTTTCTTTTGGCATAATAGTGAGTTTGTAACATTGTGAAATAAATAAATAAAACTCTCCCTGACTTCAATTTTTTCTTAATTTTTTTTCTTTTTATTTTTTAAGATCTTTTGTACATCTTAAACCAAATATCTTAAAAAATTATTTTTCAGGAAATTAAAAAAAAAACAAAACCAAAAACTTTGTTCAAATGTTTGAAAATTTTATTAAATACATTGTCCCAAAATCTGGATGACAGTGCAGGTTGTACACTTCAGCAAGTTTGCTGATGACATGTGGGAAGGAGGAGTGGCTGATACACAATAGAGTCATGCTGCCATCCAGAGGGACCACTACAGCCTGGAGAAATTGGCTGACATGGGACTAGAAGAACTAAGTCCTGCACACTTATCACCTGTCTTTTAAGTCCTGTCTCACAGTCAGGGGCAGAAGAAGGAGGCAAAAAGGAGAAAGGAAACATTATACTGTACATTATATCAAAAGACCTGGCATACAATTCAATATTGACATTATTGAAATGTGCATTGAAACACACTTTGCAGTTACTGAAAATCTTGCCAGTTCTGCCATATAGAAAGGCATGAAGAAATGTATAGGTACATACCTGTCTGTACATTAATTGTGACATTTAAATTCTTCACAGAGACTAAGTTTTATTTGGAGACCCTCATCCCTAGGGAATGAGTCCCCATGCCCACCAACCATCTGGGCTGCAAATTTAATCAGACTACAAATCTTGCAAATTAATGGGCCTAGTTCAAGCAAGAGGATGTCATGATTTAATTTTGTGATGTTTAGGCATACTAATTATTATCTTGCTCCTAGAGTACTCACAGAAATGCCAATTATTTACCCCAAGCAAGTTACACAGTTTGGCTGCCTTTGTTCATGAAAGGTTTCTAAACAGGAGGAAATTTTTTTTCAAATACGCTGGTTTTGTAGGTATTTTAAAAATCATTTTAATATTTAAAATGGCAAAATACATTTCTTGATGGAATGTTTTGGTAATTATTGTAGATTATTTTGTTACGCCTACACACACCTATTCATACGAGTCATACAATTTTCTTTAATCGGACCAAAATGCATTTTCATTAAAGACCCAGTGAAATTTTCATTAAACAAACATTTTTTTCTTTTGATTTAAAATAATAGACTGACATAAATCATTAATAAATTATCTAAAGCAGGTTATCTGTGGTATTAGGAGAACAGTCCTTTTCTACAACTTTCAATCATAATGAGATTTAATACTGGCTTTCTAAAATATGATAACTAATGCATATTCATCAAAGACATACAAAGTAGAATTATTAACATATAGTAAAATCTAAATAACATCTTAGGAAACATAAAATCGTATTTATAATGAAACTTACAATTTAGACTCTCTCTTTGTAGCTAGTCACTTTGAAGATGATGAGTCAGGCTACTTTAATGCACATACTTAGCTGTTACTTTTCAGCTGCAGACCTGAAGTCAGAAGTAACTTGCATTATTTTTCAGTCTTTTTGTTTTCCTACCACCAAATCCAATTTTGGCTATATCAGTTGAAAATGGAGAAATAATGACAAAAACTCAGGTCTTTTTTTTTTTTTAATTTGGGGAGGTGGCAAAGGTAATTTCTTTCTGTAGTTTTGTGAACTAGAAATACAATTCAGACTAGAATACCTGAAAATGTCTGAGCAGAACTCTTTTTCTCTGGAAAAATGTAGTTCTAATAAAATGAAAACTAAGTTTTTTAAATACGTATAGACTTATTTATATCAGGAAAAAGATAATGCCGCCCCTCAAAACAAAGCAAAACAAACCCTCACAGCAAACATTCAGTATTTTTGGGAATGTGTTATGGTTTATTTTTTCAAATTTTATTGTCAAGAATATTCGAACAGGCAGGATCAAGATAATGTCTCCTTAGATGTAAGGAAAACAAAAAGAAATGTTTTTTTACATATAAAGAAAAAAAAACAATAAAAAAACCACAAAACATTTTTCTCTAGTCTTTTCACTGAAATTTTGATTAAATTTTGCCTTTGAGTTGGCTTCAAATAAATTGGGAAGAACATTTTTTTTTTTAAATAAATTCTTCATTCAGCTTTGACACTAATTTTGCTGGAGGCAGTGATAGGTAGCCAAGCTTCTGGCTTCCTACTTCCCTCAGTGAGTTTCTGAATGTTGTCATAGTTACAGAGATATTTGCACCTGTGAACTTGTTCATCTTGCTGAATGAAACCTCTCAAGTAGCTGGTCTTTACTTTCCTCACCAGAAAGATTAACTNTTTTTTTTTTTTTAAGTAAATCTTCAGCTCTGCTGACCCTTTATTTTTGACTATACTGGTTGGATTCACTTTTTTATTTTAGCAACCTGAGTGTTGTTGCATTTCACTGACACATTACAAATTTAGTAAATTTATCCTCTTTATACTTTTTCCAAGGATTAAAACAAATAAATAAACAGGAAGATTAGCTATATGGCCTACTAGAGACCCCTGTGATCTAGGACTATTTTATGTTATATTTTGAAATTTTTTGCCCAAAAATTACTTTCTGATCCTTCTCTTCCACGTCTTTTATGACATAATCTAATTAAATTCTTAGATAATTTTACTTTCAGGGTAATCTCTGTTGCAGTTATATCAGTAGAAAAATCAGAGTTCATGTACATTTTCTAGAGTAACAGAATTCTTGATAATTCTCTAACTGCTAACATGTTTCTTAGAGTTTATCTTCAGTATTCTACTAATAGTTGTAAGAAATGGGAAGAGTAGTAAGGATGAAATGCGTTTCCAGGTTGTAGCCAGTTGTAGATTTCTTCTTGCAATATATATGCTTGGCTCAGCTATCTGTGTCTGGGGTAACCCATCTGGCTTCTGACTGTCACTCCTTAAGTATGTCTCCCGGCGCTGCCAGCAACATAAACAAGACTTGGGTATTGAAGGGAGCAGAAATTAGATAATTTTAGTCAGTAAATTAATCCCAGTACACTAAACAAGAGGGCAAATATGCATGCCCAGTCAATGCCATTTGACATATGCCTGGTTATTTCTTTAACTCCTGCCTTTTCCACGTCAAGTCTTGTCCAATAATTCTTCAAACTTTTGATGTAAGCATAAACATGAGAAAGGTTAAAACATTAGATCCTGTATAAGCTCAGTTATATTAAATCCTGACTCTTTGTCCCTGGGGCTGGTGTCTACAGCAATTATTATTCCTAGTTCCTAGTACACTTCTGAGAGATCTGAAGACTGGTAGTTTATTAATATATGCAATTTGTTTTCTTTATATTAATTTTGAACATCTCCAGTGAGGAAAAAATACCAACTCTATAAACTGTTGAGGTTCAGTTGTCCTTATCAAATGATAGTTTAATCACTACAAACCTAAAACTTGAATGTCAAGCTGTGTAGCTGCTCAGAGTTGGTGATAATAGAAATGTTCATATTTTGTCAGCTGAAAAATGCACTGTTTGATTTCTAACAGGGACAACTCTCATCAAAATAATTTCTAACTTTCTATCCCTATACACCAAAACCATTTATAAAGCTATATATTACATATCAAATATTTCCTTGTCAGAGTTCATCCTTTGACTGCATTTGCTTTGCGGGATTCAGTGTTTTTGTTATGTACATCTCTCAAACTCATGATTATTTTTAATCATTTTACCTTAAATTTCCTTTTTTCTTTCTCTTCCATTTTTCTTTTTGCCCAGTATGTGTGGTTTTGTTCAGTGATTTAATAGTGTGCTGGCATGGCAGGGTGTTGGTAAGAGGACATTTCAAAAAGTGTAAGAGAAGGACCCAGCTGAGGAATCAGACAAAACCTTCAATCAGTTTTGCATTCCATACCTCCATAAAATATCTTTTGGAGCATAAAAACAAACCCAAAGTTTGAGTCTGTGAAAAATCTCTTCTGTTACCCTTTAAAAAGCAAAATAAAATGAGCAAAATTGTTTGCTGTTATATATACTTGAACATTTCTGTTGTACTTTTCCAGCTGTCAAAAAATTTCTTCATACAGTTTTGGCCTTCAAGAAATTCCCAAAGCTAGTCATTTGCCCAGCTGTACATTACCATTACTATGTGCTTTCCTGATGGAGATTACCCATGCACTGATGGAACATAATGTTCTATAACATGACATAAAGCAATAATAGCATGCAATATAATCCTTGTTATATCTTTAATAATGAGATAAAACTAAATTACAGCATTTGATTTTGCTGACTTAATTTCAGATGCTCATCTTTTACAGGAAACCTAATCTATGCCAGAAGTGGTCATTGAGGATCATCAGCAGTGCAACTAAAATATAGAAAATAGAGTTCAATTACATCCAGCCGTTAAAACTGAATTTAAGGACTGAAAGCTCATTTGCACAGAATACTGTCATTTTTCACCTTGCAAGTTTAAATATGCTTGTACAGTCCTTGATAGATTCTCCCACAGCAAACAGAATACTTGCATACAATTCACCCTTGAAAATCTCATCATCTTTTAAGTGATTTTTCTACATTTCCTGAATATTATGGCATTGTTTAAAAAGCAATTCTAGATATCACAGGATTAAAAATAACTTCACAGGACTTTATATTTGTTTTCTTCCCTGCACATTCCTCATTTGTTATTATTTGTTTGTTTATTGCATTACAAAAATTTATTCAAACTCCAATAATGAAAGGGATCTATTGTGTAAACATTGTAAAAAGGCATACTTAGGAAGAGCCACTACTTAAAAGATTTTGCTGTCGTGAAGACCAAATGACTCTGCCAGTAGTTATTAACATGCCTTGATATTTCCCAATAAGACCCTGTAACTTGAGGGTTTTGAGTTCTTTATTGTTTCATTTGGCCTGAAGTCCTGAAAGCTAAACTTAAGGTTCAAAATTTAACTTTTCTAGAAAGTTCCTCACACTTAGATCTAACTTGGAATAGGAAAAGGAGAATTAGACATTCTGGCCTTAAATAAAGGAAAAAAATAGAACACCAATACTGAAATCTTTAAGCCTTGGCATGAAAACCAGAATTTTTCTTTGGAAAATCTTTTGTTGTTCCTTATTGCTGTAAAAGTTGACAAAAATAGTTTATTCAGTAGTGATAGCTATATTTCAGAGAGTGTTTCCAAACTTCTTGCTACTTCTGCTTGTTGGATTTGATTTCTGTAAACAATATATAACATTTTTTCTGATATTCTGAGCAGTTGTAGGATTGCATTTGACAACAAAGAGCTTACCAGTAATTCAAATGTGAATATATTGTGTATATATGACAGCTCAGTTTTTTCTCTTTATGAAGAAGAAATGACTACAGCAAGAGGGAAAAAACATTTAAGAAATCACACATATTACAAACACATTAAAATAGTTTTAATTTTTTTTTTTTTTATAAGGACCTTAGTAGTTCTTGATCTCCACTGGTCAACTTCTAAAAATTTCTTATCAGGCACATGTTATCAGGTCCATAAAGGCTTTTAAAACAGCTGAAACAAGCTCTGAACTTACAGTGAGGATTTACATCCTTGACATCAGAGACCAGGACCAATTCTTAGGGGTTTTCTGTCTGCTTAATGGTAATCTTAGTGTTACTTAAATATATAAGAAAAATCTCGGACCTGAAAACCTTTCTGTGTAATTAAATAACAAAATCTATTTTGCATACATGCAATATTCATTTATCTCCATTTCTGGCAAAAATTATGATTTGGTGGAAAAAGTTTTCTGTATCCTGGTCATGTGAGTTTGACCTGTGATGGAATATGTTTAGGGATGGTGGTATTGGTTGGGCTTGATGATCTTGGAGGTCTTTCCCAACATAATTGATTCTACAAGTCTATGATTTGATGTGTTCAGCCCCTTATTTGTGTTCATTCTTCTTCTGCAAGTCTTTAACTCTGTCTTAGGTTTCAGCTGAAAGATGAAGGAGATTCATCCGTGCTATAATTTTTAAAGGTGGAAGACACCCCACCACCATATTTAAAATACTTTATGACAGATTAAACAAGTCTGAAACAAGTCATGACAGATCCCAAAAGTACAAGGAGTCAAAAAAGGGAGGGTTTATACTTACGGGTTTTACACGCTTTTTTATTTAGATCATGAATTCTGTTAAAGAAACTATGTACAACATATATAGAATAACTCCAGTACCATTGTAATGTCTCAATCCTGAAAACTCTTTTGAATAACCATTTACAATGTTGATATCTATCTTATTTACAGATATACTGATATCTTCTTTCTGTTTGTGGAAACTGAATGGTTTCAGTGGATTCTACCTTTCTAGTAATTGAACCTTACTTCTTACCCTCAGTTCTTCCCTTCTACTCTTTACCCTTGATGAGATATTTCTGGAAGCCAATGGGATTTGTTCTAAAAATACAGCTGATTATAGCAAGAACTGGTTTGCAGTATAAGAGATATTCTTTACTTTTATTGCTTTCTTTCCTGTTTATTTTGTGGGGTTTTTACCCCTTTTTACCCTCTCTCTTCCTTTACAATTTAGCTTAGGTACTAAATGAGTAAAAGACTAAGAAAAAACCACGTAATTTAAATTCAAATTTTTAATCTCCGTCCAACAATGTGGTCTCAATTCAAAAACATCTCATAAAAGCAGTATCAAGTCTAACAGGTCTATTTGCATTCCTCCAGGGCATGGAACTACCAGGCTGGGCTCCAGGAACTGGACAGGAGGGTCCTGGGCAGAAGAGATTTGAGGAAGTATCCTTTCTCTTGACACCCAGAAGGAAGGAAGGAAGGCACAAAATCTCTGTTATTCAGAATCCTGTTCATTTCTAAAAGCAATTTCAGTGACCAGCCTTATGTGGCCCTAAAGACCTACCCACTTGACTAATTTTGTGAGTGCTCAGTGGAGAAGAAAAATAATGCTAAGGGCCTTCTTAGTCAGAAATGTGCTCTGAGCTCTCCTCTGGCATAGAGGTAACTGAGATGATAAATATTTTTCTTTGACAGATAGTTCATCTGAGGCATGAGATTGCTTTGAAAAATTCGTGTGTCCGTTGGGTGACAAATGCAATTCTGAATATCATGCAGAATTGAGGCAACATCACTTTTTACTCTTCTAACTGGAGCTAACTTCATATAACTTTCTATAACACATTTTTGAATTACTGCATTTTCAGAAATATTCAAGAGGATTCAGAGATACTGCTGATTGCCTCAGGCACTATATGTTTTGCCTTCAGCTGCCCCCCACACACATCAAGCTTTTCTGCTTAAAGCTTCTGGGTTGCACAGAGAAGGCTTATGTTCCGACCTACTGTGACATAGAAAGATACATCAAATTACTTCTTTCTAAAATGTTCTTGTTCATTTTATGTTACATTTTATACCTACTTTTAAAGTTCTGGCTATGTGAGACTTGTGGTATATAAAAGAAGTTAACACGGCATCTTATTATCCAAATCTATCATATTGTATGCCATAGGCTATCATTCAAAAACACTTTAGGGTTTAGCAATTACATTAGAAATATATCATTTAGCACAGAAATACAGTAGCCAGAAAATTCATTTCCTGTCCCTACAATTGCTTACTTTCTCTGTTTAAGACAAAACCAAGGAAGCAGCTTATCCCTGCAACCCTAATAAAAAATTCCATCTGTAGCAGGATGAAAAAACAGAAGTGCTTTACCAACAGGGTAGATCTGTGCCTTTCAACTTGAACCATTTCAGCTTTCATGTCCATTAACTCTCTTACTGTCCTGCTGAGGCACTCATCAAGATTGCCAATTGTGATGGAGTTTATGCTGAGCATGTTTGTCCACAAGTAAACTGAAAACATTAACTAACATAAAGGCCAGTGATTTTGAAACTGCAGCCCTCAGACTTGTGAAAATATATATTCTGAAACAATTTCTGTGCTTTGTTATGGGATCAGATGTAAGGTTAAAAACATACTTAACTTTTACTCTAATTAAATGCACAATATTTTGTAAGCACTTTTTACTCATTTTGGGTAGCGTTCAGAAAGGTTTTGAAAATTTGGAACATTTTGAAGTGAAAGTTAAGAAAATTTTCTGACAGGAAAGGAAAGAGATTGTGGAGACTATGGGTGAACTTTGGCACCCATAGTCTCCACATGGGTGGAGTCTCCCATGGCACCTGACACCATGATCACAATTTTATTTATCCCATGTATATGTATTCACAGCTTCATACACATTGCATGAAAACTCTCCTGTTCAGACTCTAGTTTGCTGATTATCACATGAACAGGGGACATTGCTCAATCCTTGATGTGGGGAGATTTCCTCAACCCTTACTATTTGATTTATCTGGCAGTGCCCCAGGAAAGCGAAGACCTTTTTGCCCAACCAGTCTGTCAGTGTCCTGTTATGAGGACCTTTCACTGAGCAGTCCTGCTGGGTTAGAGTGTGGTTTGACTGACTTATTCAGGGACAAACATCAACTGGATAAAGGAGACCCCTCAGCAGGTCTTCCCACTTTATTTGAGTGTGTTCTCCACTGCCAGTGATTGCCAGGGCCAATGAAGGACTCATACCAACTGTTTATGGAATAACACTTTTTGTTAATATGAAATTGTGACAGGTTAAGGTTTGAGGATTGCCTGTGGTGGTATCTGACTGCAAAAACTTATTCAAAGCAATGCACAGACAAACTCAAACTCCCAATAAAATTTTCAGTACACAGAGAGTGTGGTTCTTACCAATAGGTGTCCCTACAGGGCAGAAGACTGGTTCAGCCCACTGACTGATCCAGCAGTTACGATGGCATCTTTGCTAATTTTCCTCATTTTCAACATTGTTTTATACTATTTCTTTATGTTTAGGTGGCGCTTGAGTTACTCTATTCATACCTATCTTTGTTACTGATTGATGTAAAATTCTCTTACTTTACCCTTAAAGTTACAGTCAATAAAATACAGAGTACTTCTTCAGTGAGGGGTGGTCGTACCTTGGGGGTGAGTGACTTTGGGATGGAGGTGTGTGTTAGCATTACAATTATGTTAAAATAAACCAAGACAATCCAAGGAGATCGATTTTGCCACAGTTGCTGCCTTGAGAGTAAGACACCTTCTTCTATCTCCAGATTTCAGATAGGGAGTTGTAATTGCAAGAAATAGAAGGATTTGCATTTGCTGTGCACATCTAAAAATATAAAATTATATATTATAAATATATATTATGTATTATAAACTTTTTCTTCAGCAGTTTTTTATATGAGTATATAAACCCAAATATAAAATGCAAATTTTAATTTCATTGCTGGTTTTATTTGACAGTTTAAGTAAAGAGCCACAGTTTAAGTTAAAAATAAAAAAATTAAAAAATCAGTCACACCTTTGGCGTCAATCAGCAAGGAGTTCTTACTCTCTTCAGTCTCAGATGTTAGATTTGCCCAGGACAAAATAGCCAGCACAAAGTTGGTTTCCCAGCCTTGCTTTTGATTCTCATGAATATCAATAAACAAGCTGATAAAATTAGCCATCATTTATTTAATTGACCAAGTACACTAATTAGATTCTGCTAGAGGACAGCCATTCAGAGAAGTAGATTAATTCATTTTACTCATCAATTTCAAATACAGATAGGACCTAGTTATTCTTATCCACGCAGTGGTTGATCGGTTAAATGCCTCTGTAGTTTTACAGCAATGGCTGACATCCATCTTGCTTCAGGAAATGCTAGTTCGGGTCCCTTGATAACTTGAAAGTTTACAAGTATAAGAACAAGTAGGCAAGAAACTTGCGTAATTAAACAAAAATAATTGGGTTACGAAAATGATTAGTTCTCATCTTTACTCAGGCTATTCGCTATTTTTTTTCAAATTTCATTTAAAAAGGAAGTGAAAAATCTGTTTAAAACCAAATGTGTTCTGAAATCACATTTTTATACTGTAGAACAATACATGTAGATTTTTAGACAAGCAGTCATGTAATATGTTAGAATTAAGTTTCACATCAGATACTAAAACAACATTAACAAAACAGGGGGAATGAATCTACTCATCTTTGGCAGTTGACTTGTCATAATACAACTATTTTGCAAATGTAGAGCATTTAAACCTGCAGACTGTGAGATACACCTCAGTCCCAGTTCAAGTCATGGATGGGAGCATAAATCAAGAGATGGGGGATCAGAGGAGTCTACAAAAACTACAGTACCTTCTGAGCGGTATCGTATCTAATGAGAAACAAACAGTACTTCTTTCTTATCATCTCACCTCCATGAACCTATGCATAACTTTTAATGGAGAAATTTTCGTAGTGAATTTCATGCATCACACTCATATTTTGCTTTATTAACATATTTATATTTTTTGCAAACTACAGTATGTTAATACTTCAGATTTTCCAAATTATACATTGGGACAAGACAGTAATACTAGTAGTTTTGCTACCAAAACTGCTTTCTGAAAATCATCAAGCTGCTATCTTTCAAGTTTTATAAAGCTAACTGCCAATTCTATTTAATTTTATTTTCTTTACTGTTACATATGTCAGCAAGCTGAAATGAGTCTACAATAAAGCATACTCCTGGCAAAAACAATAAAATAGCAAAACAAACACAACCCACCAACAAACTGTGCTAGCAATTCTTTTCTTGTTCGACTCTGATTCCATGAGTTGATAAGGATTTAGAAGTACCACTAAAAAAGCTTCGTGTTTCATTAATATTTAGAAAATATCTAGAAAATAGAAAGAGTAGACTTGATTAACTTTTATCTTTTTTTTTAAATAAGAAATAAGAAGATATTATTAGAAATATGCAGATCAGATTGGCTTCTCCAAATTTTGAAAGATCCACTATCAAACAGAGTATTCCACCTTCACCGGTGTCTTCTTTTTACCTCTCTAAAGCAAAAGGATATCTATAGAAACTATTACAGACAAGAATAAGAAGAAATAAAAAAATTGGCAATATATGATTTTGAGGCTGCATTTTCTCATTCTAGGCCCGAGTCAGATCAAATTTAGGAGAACCTTTTGATTTCTTCAATCTTATCTCTATGGATAGCATTATTAATGGACATCTAGAATAAATTTTTCTGTGCTGCACGCAGACTGTGGCAAAACTTTAGAAGAGGAACTTATAGGAAGCCTGTAGAAAAAGTAAACCTATTATTCCTTGGGAACACTACAAATGGGACCAGGAATTGAATCTTGCATGGCTCTGTGTTCTGAGTGTGACATTTATTTTTGATGAAAGTCAGAAGCCTGTTTTAGCCATGAGCTGAAATGCTGAGCTTCTGGAAGATTCACTTCTCTTGCCTTAACAGTCATTAATCCCAAAACCAGACTTTGAATTTCTGAATTATCCAAATATAGAAAGTCTTTTGCTGTAGCTATTGTCTTATTGACTTCTTCTTACAGATATATACCTGCATGGTTGGTGCAAGGTCGGTATTATGTCTTACAATCGCTTCCTTTTCAGTCTGACCCCTAAAATTAGTAAGTATAATTTATTGCTATCTTATCCAAATGTCATACTTAAATGTCTGAACTTCAAAACACATATTTATAATGTAGAAATGGGTTTCAGAATTCTTTTGGTTCTTGTCATTTCCAAAGCTGCAAAGATTTATCAAAATTTTTAAATAATATTCTTTCCTATGAGGGACTTCACTGTAATAAAAAGAAAGATCAGAATATATATATTTGATACATCATGACAAAAGTCACAATTAGTGTTAGTATACTGGGTTTTTTTGCTTCAACTCCACCTGTACTTCCTCCAGGGCCTGCCTACTCTGCTCTCACCCTTTTGTTCTCCTTCTTTATCTACTTTGTTTTAAAAAATAAAGCTGAATTAAGATAAAGTAAAGGTTAACTTTATAAGTTAAAGGAGAGGAGGTATCTGGGATTTTCTTTCAAAAGTCCTCAGAGAATTGTGTCAAATAATGTTCAGCACTTACTCTGAAATGAAGATTAATGGTTAGGTGAGATGTCTGAGTTGCATAAGCTTTTATCAGCCATCTGTTTAAACATGAAAATAAACTATCAAAGTTTAGAAGCTGTTTTATTTCAGCAGAAAAATGAAAGGCAGAGAATGATAAAAATTGAACAAAACAAGAACAAAAATTGTTTTCTTATTTAACTAAATATTTTAAGTTTTTATAACTTTTAGATATGTTTATTCTGAGAGTTGTTTAAATTACCAGCATTCTGCTAGCATCCAATTTTCTTGCAGAGCAGTACACAAGAGCATGTGTCTGATCTGGGATTATGCTGCACTTTTTTCCAGAACTTGGCATGACGTTTCAGAAGTTTTAGAGACCCAAGATAACAACTTTGAAATGGGATGAACTATAATCCTTGCATAAAATCAATATAAGACCCAAGGTTTTCTTACAAATCATACACAATATATATATACAAGGAATGAAAGAATACACAACTAATCCAAAATCTTAAGGGTTCTGAGAAAAAGTTGAATTATTCTTTAGGTAAACATAAAACTTTGCATTAAGCTATACAACTCTTACACATAAAAATGCAAATAAAGATGTACTGTATGAGATACCACTGAGTCATGACAACTAAATATGCTGTGCTCATACATGCCTTAAACAAATGTTATTAAACACATTGGGTTATGCTGAGTAGATGAGATAGGTGATGTACTGATTACATAACTCAAAGGGATGTTACCTTCTATAGGAGCATAGGATTTTTATTTTGCATCCATTTTTGTGCATTGCAAATACATTCAGGTTGCAAGCCCATTGCTAATTAAGGAAAAAGATATGCTCTGAAAAATATTTTTTTAAAATTATTTTCATGTATTTTTTTGTTGGTGATGATTTTGATTTTTTTTTGTGTGCATTTTTTTGGGTTTGGGTTTTTTTTTTTTTTTTGGTTGGTTGATTTTGTTTGTTGGCTTTTTTTGTTTGTTTTCCATTTGTACTTTTTCTGTCCTTGCTGTTTTGTTTTGAATATGAACAACTGCATTCTGAATCCTGATTCATTCCTCACATTCTGGTACAATGTGGCAAATTTCAACAGCTGAGTTTTAGGGTGGTAGAGATATAACTTAAAGTCACTAGAAACCAAGTTGAAAAAATGTTGAGGTTGTTAGTAAGATGAGGGTAAAATTAGATGAGTCCACAAACATAGCAAGCTTACTGTAAATTTAGACAAATTAAAAATTATGCTGAGGGAAATAGTGTCAAAGGCTTTAGAAAATTCCATAAAGACAGCATCTACACCCCTTCTCTCACCCACTAAGCAGCGCACCCTGAAATAGAAGAAGACCAGTTCAGTCAAGCAGGACCTGCCTTTCCTAAACCCATGTTGGCTGGGCCTGATCCCCTGGTTGTCCTGCACACGCCACATGATGGTACTCAAGATAATCTGTTCTTCAACCTTCCCCAGCACTGAGATCAGGCTGAGAAGCCTGTGGCTCCCTGGCTCATCCTTCCAGCCCCAGCAAGTGGACTTCACAATAACTTTCAGTCAGCTGGGTCTAGCCTCATTAGCCAGAACTGCTGGTAAATGATTGAAAGGGACTCAGAGAGAGCTCCCATGAGCTCTCTCAGTCCCCTTGGGTGGATCCCATTCAGTCCCACAGACTTGTGTGTGTGTCTAAGTGTTGTAGCAGGTTGTTGACCATTTTCTCTTGGGTTATAGGGGCTTCATTCTGCTCTCTGTCCCTGTCTTCCAGATCAGTGGTCTGGGTACCTGGAGAACAAGTGGTCTTACTATTAAAGACTGAGGCAAATAAAGCATGAAGTACTTCTGTCTTTTCCTCATCCTTTTTCACTATTGTTTCCCTCTGTATCCAATAAAGGTTGGAAATTCTCCTTAGCCCTCCTTGCACTGCTGATGTATCTATAGAAACATTTTTGTTGTCATTTATGGCAGTAGACAGGTTAAGTTCTTTTTGGGCTTTGGCCCTTCTTATTTTCTCCCTGCATAACTTCACAATACATTTGTGCTCCTCCTGAGTGAACATATTCAATGCACATGGTGTTTTAACTCTGACCTTGTCATAGGCAGTAATCTTTAACACATGTGGCACACACTCAATCCTCCATCCATCAGCCCAGAATATTTAAGGTTTCTAAAGCTATTCTTAAGCAGTAACAAAACAATGTCAAAACTTACTAATATTGTAACACCTGCATATTTCCAACCATAATAAAAGTGCTATAAAAATGTTTATACAGACTTTTATTACATTTTTATATAAGAACTTCTGATGATTTTACTATAATGCTGATTGTCAGGTCATTCTTCTCACATGTTGATAACTGCAATAAAATATTTTTGTTCTCTAATTCATGCAGTTTTCTGTGGCCCTGGATCTCATTTGCTATCAATCATGGTCTGCCCCCCAAGAACTCAGCAAATTTTTTGTTCCAAAGGCTCAGTTAATTGTATTTAATTTACAAAATAATAAAGGTTGTACACAAGATAAAATATTAATCTCACTGGTACTGAATTATGCCCTTAGTATCCTTGAATAATGTACTTGGATTATGCAGTGTCATCTCACTGTATGAACTTGCTCATTGTAAATATTCCTAGTATTATCTGAGTTTATGTATCTAGTGTAGGTGCTCATAGCATGTTTGTGCACTGTTTAATTGAATAATACAAAGAGGGAGAGCAAGGGATTTCATTAGAAGTCATTCGTTAATATTTTAGAACTGTAGGCCTGTATTACCTTGCTGCTGACAGTGAAATTCAAACCAATTTCTAGAAGCAACAGAGCCCTATACATATGCAAATATGTGAAGGACTTCTCAGTTGCACTGCATGGGGACTGCTTTTGATGGCTTCTCAGACTGCACTCCTACCTTTGTTCCACAGCTTTATACCTTGAATGTAGATGCAAAGCAAATCTGTGAGAAGAATCCCCTGTGCCCTAAATTACTATTGAAGGAGTGGCCTTGGAATACCTTGTTCCATCAACACCGGTTTCCTGGGTGCACTCTTCTGCTTATGTTCAGTCTATTCCAGATCAAATTCTACTTCCTGGGAAAAGATGGTTCTTCATTCAGTTTACCTCTTCCAGAAATTTCTTTTGAAACTTTCAAATCAATTTGAGGAAGTACTATCAACATGTTGCGTGTTTTGGATTATGCTGAAGTTATGACTGAAGTGGAAGTCTATGAAATATTATTTTAGCATGTGGACATGACAGACAAAATAAAATAGGTCCTAAGTTAATGTACACATATTTCTAAATTATTATTATTATTCATAATCATCTGCACAAGTTTTTCATTTATTCTCTGGATTGTCCACAATAAAATTCCAGCCTACTATTACCTTGACTCTCAGGTCCACGCTCTCATCTACAACATACTTTGATTCACAATTATCAACAATATATTCCCTTCCAACATTACTCAGAGTGCTAAAGTATTGATTAAAATTAAGGGCTGTGTGTCACCATCAAAAAGTCAAATTCTCTCTTTGAATATTCTTAATATTCGCATTTAAGCATTACATATACACCATTAAAAGAGATTATTGAAACACATCACCATGAGACTCTTACGAGAGAGAAGATAGACTATAGGACTATAGGTTTCTGTTAGATAATTTCTAATCGATGGAAACAGCTTGACTCAGTTAACTTTTTCAGCAGCCATTTTAAGCAGCTTTTTTCAAGACTACATGAAAACCAGGATACTTTGCATTAATTCTTTATCATTGTCTAATTTATTTCTCTGACAGTTGTGTTTGGTATGATTGATAAAGTTTTAGAAATGTTGTGGAGGCCTAGAAATTACAGAACTCTCACTCTCTTTTAAAGACTTCATGCTGGCTTGTATTTTCACATTATATTCTTTTAGGCATTACATTTCCCTTCCCCTCCTCTTGTCTCATCCAATTTAGACTTAACAATTGAAAGTCTGACACACTGCAACAAGTCATAATCCATTAATTTTTTTTCCTAAAGTATTAGTAATTTTGTACTAATTCATACTATATTGTCAACTGACTGCATTTGCTACTTCATTTTTATGTTTGTATCTTATGTTGTTTAACAATTACATTTTCTCCATGGTCATTACTCTATTCTTCTACCTCATTGGGGAAGACAGAGTCAGAATCTTTTAAGAAGTGTATAAAGACAGGGGAAATGGAATGAAGCCAAGCTGAACCAAGGGAAATACTAACTACATATTAAGGGAGAAAAATCACAATGAATGAAATTTAAAAAAAAACAAAACATGAACATAAGCTCTTTCTTCCAACATCTTTTGGAATACCAAAGTTGGTTAACCAAATTTTTGAAATATGGGAGCTTACAGTTTGAAATTAGACAATTGAAAATAACAGAGATAACAAGAAGCTGTAGTATTCTTCAATTATAGTGTTCTTTTCTCATATACTGTTTCATGAAGACAATCATGAGTAAAAGTAATAGCTGTTTTAATTTCCAAACTCTTCACCTTTTTTTTACCTTGCTTATCTTGGAAATGATATGCAAGTGTTTTATATATGTGTCTGCTATAGGTTAGCATTTCTAACATCTTTTCCTCATTCTGTCTGATCTTCCTGAAAAAATTCAGATGCATGCATGAAAGGTATTAGCAGTGTTCTTAGATTTTGCTCAGCAATCAAATTAGATGGATTCTTTATTTGTATTAGTATGTTTAAGAAGGAAACAATTGAGAACTAGCTATGCTGATATTTTATTTACCCAATTACTTTACTGGACATATTTTTCTTGGGTTTTTTTACTCCTTTCTCTTTTATGTGACAATTAGCTTTAGGGTTGATCTCATTACATCCTCTCTTGAGATATTATTCTAAAAACTGTCTTTGTGAAGTTCTGTGAGTCTTTGTAAAAGAAGTGCAGGATATCTGAACATTCTTGTAGAAGCTACATTTTTTTCTTTCTTAATTTTTATTAAGACTTGACAATATATTGCTCAACTTTCTTTTTCCTCTTAAACTATGAATCAAATTTTAAATAGTACGTTAAAATTGTGACAAATTTTGCTCACTGAAATTTACTTCTGAAGTATTTGTAAAGTTTTGTAGGGAATGGTTGGATTGCCTGAGGGAGCAATTAACAGCCATTCCTATCTTAACTAATAAAAGACTTACCATTTATTTTTTCTTTTATTGATTTTAAAAACCTCAACTTTTCCATCAATGTCATAATTTTCACTTGCTGAGCAAAATGCCTATTTCCATATCATCACCATAAGTATTGAATCTGTCTGCTTTATAAACCTGTAGTCATACTTCCATCTTTCCTTTTTGCAATACTCATAATGCTTTTATTTCATGCGTATTTCTAATTTCTAAAATCAGTCAGAGTGAAGGGGGAGAAAAAAAAAAGTAAAAAGAAATACACATACATTTTTAATTTCCTGATCATAAAATATAATAAAGGATTTCCTGATGGATTATAATGAAGGATTTTCTGCTTGCCTGAAGAATTATCTAAAGGGGGAGAAGAGTGTCTCAAATAGAATCACTCAATGTCTTCTTTCCTCTTTTTTTGCTACTTATTGTCCACACTGAAATATAACAAAAGAAAAGTTATGTTCATTTAGTGAAATATTCAGAGACTGTACATAGCTTCTTCTCTGCTTCAGTAGGAGAAGGAAGAAATATATAATTACATACATAGATAAGGACAGGATATGTATAGGAAGCTAACCCCATACTTTTGAGACATTATCTAGTTATGCACCTCTTCTTAGTCGAAAGGAACGTCTTAAATCCCAGATTTTCATCATGCTATATATACTCTTGTCTAGATGAACAATTTATGTCAGCAAAAGAAAAGAACTTCAAAGCCCCAGTTTTATCAAAATAAATTAGCTCTTTCGACAATGGTTTGTGTATTTGGAAACATTGAGACCCTTTACTTGTATGAATAAGGAATATCCTTTATAGTTGGTTCCTTTGTTGTTACAAATTAGGATTTTTCTCACAGAATAGTAGATCCTTATTTACTAAAGGAACATATCTGTCTTTTTTCAAATGCCAATATGAGCTCTTCTCTTCTAAACTGCAGATGTTACAGTATGTTGCATATATTCTTTCCTAAACAGAACATAAATTCTTGAATATGCTATCATGCAGTGGATGTGAATTTAACTCACAATATTCTAGTTAAACAGCATAATGCAGTCTTCAAAAATAACCTTAATATTTGACAACAATTAGTACTATATGTTTAATAAAATTAAATATAAAATAATTAATGCAAAATACTTTTTTTATTTGTTCACATGCCACTGTAATCAATATTATTTATATGTCAAATTGTAATAACTGAAGATGTTACTTGGTTGCTTAGTAAGATAAAAAAATAATTCTTAAACTAAATGTTAGGTTTTTCTATCTGAATATTGCAGATCAGAATTTTTTTCTTTTGTTTTTCCCCTCTGCCTTTGACTATTTGTGGGATTAAACTGGGAGTATTCTTTCTAAAGGTTCTAAGGAAAGGGAGGGTATAGCTCAAATTTGTTTTCTTTGAATCTAAACCATTTCATTAATAAACAAAGTACAACTTTCAAATCAATTTATTATTTTCTGTAACTCCTATGTTATTACATTATACTATAGTATTCATAAAAATTACTTCAGAGATGCATTTGGGAACATACAAGAGACAATACATAGCAGAAATGAGATGGTTCAGGTTAAAAAACAAATCATACAGACCACTGGAAGACACTTGAGAGAAATTTCTGTGACTTGTGAAGCTTTGAATTAAGTCCTTCTTCTTTGAATAAGATGTGATGGCCAATGCAGAGTCTATATCCTTAAAACTTACTGAAAATTAATCATGCTATAAGAATCTTCTGAAATTCAAAACATTGTTTTTATTTTTAATTATTTTTACTTGATTGAAAAGCAACTAGATCTGGGTGAAGAACAGCTGAGTGAAATATTCATTGTTTCCTGTTTTTGACTTAGCAATTGGAGTGGAACATTAAAAAATATTGAAAATGAAGTGTCTTCTTGACATTTTAGCGTAAATGTTTATGGTGGTGTAGCTGTTTGAGAAAAACATGACTGTCCCACTGACACTGTCACATGCTGCTAAAGAAATAACTGCAGGATAAAGCTGTAGCTGTTCATCACATTAAAAGATGAGTTTACTCAAGGACTAAAGCAATGTCTGCCTTTTACTTAATGAAATGGGCTAATATGTGTGCATCTTTTCTCTCCAGAGCCTGGCTAAAGAGAAGAGAATGAGTTCAAGAGAGGTAAAAAAGTGCTTCCAGAGTCTGGCAAAAATTGCCTCATTTCTTAAATTTAAAGCATTTTCTCTTTTAGTTCAGGCAGGGGTTATGCTTCTATGTCTTCTTTCAGTGCCATGTTATGTCTGGGGCTGGAAGAAGAGGTGCCAAAATATTGTGAAAAGCTGTTCTCGTGGCATTTTCTTCTAAGACTGAGACTGCTAAAAAATCTGACAAGAAATCCTCATTCCAGATTTCTGCCCCAGTTTTGCAGACTCGAGGGGCTTATGTAGTCCTATTAAGCTTCAGCTAAGCCTGTGAACATTTAGATGTTCATCTCAATCAAACCGAAATTCCAAACCTTCTGAATCTCACCCATCACCAATCTAAACCTGAAAGCTGTAATTCTACCTCCAGCAATACTTTTCAAATGAACATCCATGCTCTTGAAGGAAATGTCAGAGAACACCAGGTATATCAGACTGTACTAGGGAAGCACATTTCATTGCTGCATTGTATATGGCACATCAATCAAAAGTTGAAAGATTAATCATGCAGTCTCTAAATTCACTTTCCAAAGCTTACTAGCTGTTCTGGCATGCATAGTTATGCACTATGCAGGAGATGCTTGCTTTCCTGTGAATCTAGTGACCGTCTTATTTTTAACCTTTTTAGAAAGGAAGAAATGTAATGAAAATTGATCTTAATATAATGGGCCAGGGAAATACTTATAGTCTCTTAAACTCATGTATCATTTGTAGGTATTTAAAAAACATAGAGAGTAAGGGATTAGCAAGTATAAATAATGACATCCCATGTGTTTGCATAGCATAGGTGTACTGAGGAAAGGGTTGAAGAGGTGGAGCAAGAAATGTCAGAAAACATATTTCATTTCCCTGTTACGTATTCACAAAGGCAGGAGGAATAGAAGCATGGCAGAAAAGTAAAGAAAGTAGAATAAAATAAACAAAAATTATTTTCTGTAAGCAGGGCAATATTAGTAGCAGTGGGAGAGATTACTTTGGTGCCTTAATAGATTTTTTTCCTAGAGAGAGCAGTCACACTGTCATGGGTGACATTTTACCTTAATACTCATCTCACACACAAGATTATATTTTCCTTTGAAACAATAACATTTATATATTTTGTTTATTTCTGTCAGTTTCAGAAGATTCCTAGGAATGATACTATCAGTCTGGACCTGAAAATACAAGACAGTGTGAAAAGTACTTAAGTACTTAGCACATTAGAATTTTGAGCTTTACTCATAGTTCACAATCTTTATCAAGTGAAACAAATGTGGAGCTGGTTTGCTGCAATGACATTCTAACACTATCTACCTACTGAACCTGTGTTGTTCACCTGTCTAGATGCATAGATTTTATTGTAATATATTTGTGGTGTAAAGATGTCCAGAGTTAAACTTTTTGGTTCTATGGCTGATGACATAAAATACTGAAGAAAATTTCTGTTCATTAGTTGAATGCTCATTTTACTTTCCTTTCATGATTTCAATTATTTGTCACCGACATGTTTTCAGTAAATAGAGTTCTAGTTGCAGGCCCAAAATCTCCAGAACTTCCTAATGAACTATTATGATGTTAACAAAATTAACCAGACAAAATAAAAATACAATGTAGAAAATGTTAAAAAACCCACCTGTGGGTTATTTCTCTGTTGCCCAGGCAGTTCTACTGCAGTCGTACATCAGTTTCAGATGGTGTCAAATGAACCACAGTTCAATTAGGTTTACAATGTGCTTCCCCAATTGAGGGATATGAACTGGTTTTACTTCTTTAATGAGAACAAATGTTTGTGCTTCCATGATTCGTGTTGTCTGTGGAGAAATTTAGTGACATCTTTTATTTGCAAAGAACAAAAATAAAGCAGTGTATCAAAACAAGGTTTGTATATTCCGTGACTGCTTAGGAAAATGGCTGGTTTTACTCCCTAGAAATCAGCATTCTAATAGCTGCAGTAAGTGACTCCAGTAAATAAAACCAGACCAGGCTGACTTCCTGCCTCATCTATTGCATCTTTCCTATTTTATTTATACAAAAGTTATCATGCTGTCATTAAAGCTTCAGTGAAACAAGGCATGCAAGTGGAAAATATTTTATATGAACCACAAAAGAGCAACATATCAAGGAATGATTCATAATGAAACAATACTAATATAACTCAAAATTAAGCACCTATGCAGCTGAAATATGTGCTTGTAACACGTCAGTGGAATTTATGCCATTTAAAACTGATAAATTCCAGTTTAAAGCTACAGAACATGTCTTATTTCTGAGTGTCAGAGTTCACCATTTCTTCCCTTGAAGACAACCAGACCATACCGGCACTAATAGAAGTGTTACACTGGTAGAACAGAAATTTTTTTCTGATATACAGAAGTATACTAAAACCTGTGCACACAGGCAGCTAATTTAAAAAAAAAAAGTTTAGAAAAAGATAAAAAAAGTTGCATTTTTACAGTAAACTGGGTAGGGTGACAGCCACAAGTTTGCAATAACATTAACAGTGTATCACAGTACTGAGAATGAGTGCTTGTTTAACATTATGAATTGTAATACAGAAATTAAGAAACATTCTAAAACATGAGAAAATATCTATAGCCTTATCAGCCACCCTAAGCCACCATTAAGAATCACACTAACAAAAGCACAGGTTTTATCTTTCTCTCATCTTCTCTTCCTCTGTCACACCTGTTCAATCAATTGTACCCGCACAGATGCCAGAATGTTTACATATTTACCAGGTAAGAGTATAAAACACTTAATTGCTAACTGATACACAGGTGAGACAGGCAGGACTAACAAGATTTTAGGCTAAATGTTGATCTCATCCCCTAATCCTTCTGAGGAGACACTGCAGTCCTTTCTGGTCAGGAAGCCAATGATTCAAACAGGTTGATCCATTTTGGGGTTGCGATGCTCTTCTTCTGACTCCCTTACAAATTTAACAGCTTCCATTCCAATGTTTCTTTTTATTTTGAATCATTGAGCTACTGTGATTATTATTTAAATATTTGCTATTACTATCTAAATTGACTCATCTTTAGCTGTGATTTTGGTTCTGTTGTTTTGCACGGCCCTAGCTTTTATGTTTCCTTTCTGCTTTTTCTCATCTCTGTCTCACCAGAAGTCTAAGCTGGAGTTAGACAGCTGTACTGTGTCCAAACCAGAATTTGGATCACAGACAGCTGAAACCCTGGAAGGAGGATTACAGGATAAACATATTTTCTTCAGGTGGTGAAGATGTGTTGGCAACAAACATAACGCAACTTGTGGAAGTTCCAGTAGTCTGATAAGACTTCAAGAAAAGAAATCATTTTGCTTCCTCCAGTTCTTATTATTTTTTAGAAATACTACTCACTGTCTAAGCCCATTTTTTTGTGTCATTTATTTAATGCTGTGAAGTAAAAAAATAATGATGCAAAAATCCAGATTATGTTACAGCACCTCCACAGAACAAAGAAGAAAGGACATTCAGTGCCAGCCTTGCCATGACTCATCACAAAGGAAGGAATACGAACAGATCTATTATGAATAGATATGATTAAGCATGGCAGGAACAAATGTGAGAAATAATGAAGCAAATTACGCTATAATGATACATCCCAATATTCTGCAGTACCTTAAGGATGAAAATTCCTTATGTTCTTCATACCTCATGAAGAAAATGATCTATTTTAAACTCCTATTTTTATTTTTCTTATATTTGCATTAGTTACTTTGTATATAAATGTTATTATTTAAAACCACGATTGTGTCCTGATAAAAAATATGAAGCTAAATCTGTTGTAATTTTACCATTCACAGGAAATCTTTGAGTGACCCAATTTGTTTGTTCTCTTTGTAGAATATGATGAAGCCTATATTTAATCAAAAATTATTTTTCTTTGGTACAATTTGGTCTTTTAAAATTAAACTCTCTTTCCAGTTACCGCTCTATCTCTTTAGAGCTTCCCCTCCCCATAAAATACTCTATAAACCAGGCTGAAAAGAGCCTTTTTTAGTCAGTAGGGCTGCCTAGAAAGGTTGCGGGGTCTCTTTCTCTGGAGATACTCAAAACCCATGTGTACACAATCCTGAGAAACATACTCCAGGGGAGGTTGGACCAGATGACTTCCAGTGGTTCCTTCCGACATTACTCATTTTGTAATTCTGCAAAAAGACTGGGAAGGGGGGACATCCTGTACTCATAGCATTGTCACAGATGCTGTGATCATACAAGTATACCTGATTTCTTTCTCTGGCTAGGTATTTTTTCCCCCCTCCTTTGTTTAAACATGAAATTCCTGATAATGGAGACCAATTTTTATTCCATAGCTGAGTTTCCCTTGCACTCAGCAATGAACAAATGTCTGAGGTTTTCTCGCTCTGGGGAGGCAGAGGAATCTCTAAAACCCCACAAAAAGGAGATTCCCCCCGTGTGCCTACCACGCTACCATGGGCGGAGCGGATCCAGGACCGGAGAGCTTGTGCTCGAGCTGGCTTCTCGAAGACAGGATAATAGGAGCCTCGGCGAATGAAGGAAATGCAGTCTCTCAGCTTTTAGAACCCAGGGTTTATTGGTGGGACAGCGGGGAGGAGAAGGCGGCTGGGTCCGGGATGGAACGAGGGGGAGGATAGAGCTGGGTTCCGAAGAGCAGAGAGCGGCGAACGGAAGCGAACATCGGGTTAAGAGGGATGGAGAAATGGGAGGGGTTTACACAGGAGGGCAAATAGGGGCAAGAGGGATACAGAACTGGCAGATAAACTGGGGAATAGGAGTGGAAGAGGGGCAGATACAGAACTTTAAAACCCAATAATAACACTGCGGGTAAAGAACTTTCTAGCTATTAACTAAATATGGGATAAGGGAAGGCAGATATGCAGTGCCAGACACGCTGCTACAAATGTCTTTCTCCTTTTTAAGAACCCAAGTGTCCAGGTAAACCAAGGCACTAAAAGAATCAAGCCTTCACGTACTATTTTGTTTTTCCAATGCTGGGCCCTTACAGATAGAGCATTATTTTACATATATAGATAATAATTAAGGATACCCCTTCAGGTGAATAAAAATATTTATTTATGTGGTAAGATATAGTGATATATATCTTGCTATATCTATATCATCTATATCTATATCTATATTTATATCTATATCCATCTATATCATCTATATCTATATCTATATCTATCTAATATATACTGAGATATCGATATAGATATCGATATATAGATAGATATAAAAATAATAGAGCACGCTTGTGAATTCTTTTCAGAAAAGAGCTATAAGACAAAGTGCTCAAATCCGGAAAGCAGGAACAAAAAGGAGTATGAACTGTATTCAGCTCATACCATACTTCCTAAGAGCATTTGCCATCATGTTAGGATATTGAAACAAAAATAAATTTCTAAAATCCTATGATACCCATTAGTTAAAAAAACATGATAATTGGGTGAATATGATTCATTACCCCTAGAAATAGCTGTGGCTTTGTTTCATGTTTTCAGGCTTCAAACAGACAAAACAGGAAAGTACAACTGCAGTGTAAAAAACTTTTGCTATTCATCCAGAAAATCAG
Source organism: Grantiella picta (assembly GCA_013397955.1). Taxonomy (NCBI): domain Eukaryota; kingdom Metazoa; phylum Chordata; class Aves; order Passeriformes; family Meliphagidae; genus Grantiella; species Grantiella picta. Next base: position 1,088,610 of record VZRM01003341.1, on the reverse strand, counting down.
AGCTAATTTTTTTTTTAATTTACAAGTAAATTTGCTTTACATTTCCTTTTTCAAAAAAAAAACCAAAAAAACCAAAAAACTGGAATAGTACCAGCCTTTGAAGTTAAACTTAATTCCAAACTGTGTTTAAAAAACATAAAATGTAATTGAGAGCAGAATTAATTAGTACTTATTTTTTATTTTATTAACTGTAATTTGCGTGTGATTTACTTTCCAAAATAAAATGTTTTTCCATGGCTCTATCTCCTAGTATAATAAAATGTGTGTTAAATATTTCCATGAAAATCACTGATTTCAATATCCCTCCTTCAAAAGCTAATAAGTGGAAGACTATTTGAGACTTCATGATAAGGAAAATGCTTTACAAAACAGCAAATAGAACACTGTCAAAAAGCTCTTCCACAAAATGCATTCCAGAAAATCTCTCAGTTTTAGCATTATTGACAAATTGAGCCATAATATTGTAAACATTTACCTCGACAGGCTAAGCTGGTGGTATTATAGATGACAACACTGAAATAATAAGTATACAAAAGGAAGACCAAGACAAGTGAGTAAGAACTTACAGTAGAAAGCTTGTCTCTTCCATTTTCTCTCTCTGCTTATTCCTATCTTTCAAAGGGGAAGTAGGAGATTGTGCAAAAGAATTAGTAAACAACTATAAAGAAATACACTTGCAAAATATTTTAGTCAGCTTACATTCTGTGAATAAAACCAAAATTTAAGTAAAACTTTGCATCAGTCAGGATACTGCTAAATTTTTTGTACAATATGCCAAATATCCTTTTAAAACAGTTAC
>VZRM01003341.1:1031424-1087770 GCA_013397955.1 Grantiella picta | reverse complement strand
AAAAAAAAAAAAAAAGACTGTAACCCAACCTCACAAACTTAAGTTACAGGAGTTTATGTTGTCTGTTAAAACCTACACTTTCTCACTTATCTTCTGGTATTCTAGAATGGATTGCTGAACTACAAAATAGCTGAAAGCCTAACTCTTCTCTCTATGTATCCCTTAGAGAGAAATTTTGTACCAGGCTTAAACTTTCTGTAATTTTCTGGTTAACAGAGAATGACCCCAGTTGGGAAAAGTTTATATGTGAAAAGTGAATGAAGCCGATCTGCACATTTCTCACAGGCACCTCACTAATGTTGAATAACTTTTGGGAAAACATTTGGTTTTATTTTCCCAATTGTTGGAGGTCAAAATTAAAAAAGGGGGAAAACTTGTGAAGTAAACTGAAGGAATATATGTTCATTCAGGCTGTTAAACACGACATTTATAAACTTTTCAAGAGCTCCCTTGATATTGCATTTTAGCAAATATTAGGGGGGTATTATTCTGACTTTCTTTTTAAATTCTAGCAAAGAAGTTAAAAATATAATACTTTTTAAGTGAAAAATTATTAAAATAAAACAGACTCACCCCATCTATAATGTAAGTATCATGCAAAGAAAGTTAAAATAGGGTTTATGCTCAGTTTTAAAGCCAGCATAAGCCAAGCCCTCTTCACATGTTCCTCTGTAGTTTCCTAGTGTAGTAGCCATGTTGATATTTATCAGTTAGACTTGAAATTAAACAGATTATTATTTTTATTTTCAGTATATGTTTTATTGGGAATTTTTCTACTAGTTTAGATCATACTCAACTGGTGTTTAACCTATCACAACAGTCTAATCACCTGTGGACACTTCATACTTTGCTGGGAAACAGTTAAAAAAAAAAAAGCAAAATTCATTACTGATCGGGAGAGACTTAAATATCCTCCTCTGATTGATATCTATTGTATCTGTATTCACTACTGATAATGTATTTATTTTTAAAGTGACCAGTGATGAAAATTTTTATTTTTCTTTAAAACTCTGTACTGAAAAGATTCTTATGATGAGGAAAAAAGGAATTCTGAGATGAACTACATGGAGGAAACATGTATTTCTTCAGAAATGGATTATATTTCATTCATCTGCATGAAGAAAGCTGCCCTATCACCTGAAAAAGGTTTTTAAAGTCAGTGTTTTCACTATTATTATTGTATTTTATTACAAACACTATAGAAAAAATGATAACCAGCTCTTCCATTTGGTTAATAAATTACTTTAAGCAGTACAGACTAGAATGTAGCCCTTCTTCAGATTGTAGATTCCAGGATGTCCACATATTGGGCCACATACTAGGAGAAATATCAGCAAAGTAGATTAGAAACAGGCTTTAATAAGGGGAATTGTTAAGAGAAAAATCATTCCAAGTTATTAGGGCCTTCAGCCTCCAGTGAAAGAGAAATTGCTCAAAATTCCTGATAAAATGACAAAATTACATTCTTAGAAGTTTTTAAAAAGCATTTTTATAATTATGGAAGGTAAGAGTTGTTTCTTTGTTTTTAATGATATTTTATATTCCCTGTGCTACTCTAGGCATATGAAATTAGTGTTAAAATGAAAAGGTGTTTAGCGCAGCTTCCTGCAATATTCTGGCATATATTTAACTCAGAAAGTGGAGAAGTAATTTGAAGTAACATTCATTTTCTCTGCTTTTTGAAATGTACAGTCACATCCTCAGGAGTTTTGCAGCAGACCTTAATCAGAAGGGACATTCTAACCTGAATGCCAGAGGCAAAAGCTCACAAATTCTGCAGAAGAATATGAACAGTACCTTTCCCCCTCCCGCAAAATTTCTCCCTGGACATAGAGCCACAGCTCCATCAGTCACTAAGAAATTAAGGAGAAGTTCAATCGTGGACCTAAGGAACTAATAGTTCAGATTATATTTGTAGTTACTGAAATTTTAAAGGAACATTTGCAGTTCTAGGACTCATGTTGAAGGAATAGAGACACCGAAGGGAATCAGGTACAAGGGAGGAGGAAATTAATTACACATCCCTAATTCAAAGCTATTTGGATATTCTTCTTATTATTAATAATAATCATCATCATAGAAAACAGATAGTAATATTTTTTCCTGTGTTATTATATGCACATCTGTGTGTGAGTATGCATGTCACATTCGCCCTTTCCTCTACAAAGGACATTGCTAGAATAGTATAGAAAATTGAACTAAGCATTTTTTTTATTCTTTTTATATTATTATCAAGTTTGTTGACTACGTGAAACTGTAGATATAAAACAATTGTTTTAGGGAAAAAGATTTCTAGCTGAAAATGAAAAATAATTGCTATTATATATCTACAGAAAATAATAGAGGTATGAGAACTGTACAGCTGGCTAGGGATTTTTTAAAAATGCATCTTTTGTCAGCAAGTTCCAAATCTTCAAAAGAAAATTTCCAAGGAAATTTAAGTGAGGGTTAAATAAATATTAAAATAATTATTTAGGGGTTTGCTTTTCTGAGTGAGAAAAGTCTCCCATTGCAGCAAAGGAGTAATGAGGCATTCAAATACAGCCTACGAAAATATGGTTCATATTCTTTTGCTGTTTGATTGGAACAGTCTTGCACATTCTCCTTTGCTGTGCATGAGATTCTTTTAGCCAAGACCATACTGACCATGCCACACATGCTGTTTGATTTCACTTTGGCCCCAAAAATTCACTTCCTCCATCTGTGAAAACCATCCCAGCAAGCTCCATTGAAATCAGCACCCTTCCTGATTTCAAGAAAGAATATGAAACTATATCCTTCCTGTCACAGTTATCTTCCTTTCACACGTGACGTAATTCTTGTTTCTCAGTTGTCACTATTGATAGAACACACAGAGTCTTATATTTTGGCACTTTGTGTTTTTGTAGTCTGTGTTCCTTGCAACTGTCTCTGTTTCTTTAGCATCTGACTTCATTGGGATTTTCCCAATGTCTTCTCTGATGTGACATTGATCAGCATTTGGGGAAATTTGGGAAAGTTGCAATTCCTCATTCTTGACACTTTTATATGCAATGTTTTAGGCCAGAAAACAATAAAATAAAAACCTCTCCAAAAGAAAAAGGGGAAAAAAAGGGGTAAAAAGCTTCTTATATGCAGAACTGTGACATTATATTAAGGTGGGAACAGAAGCTTTTTCACAATTAACTTTGTGGTTTTCTGTTACTTTGTTTTTCCATACTTAATAAAGCTAACTTACTGAACTTATATTTGAAATTGGGAAAAGACTACCTTTTTCCACTCCTAGTGTTTTTCTGATTTCTGCTAAAAAATACTAAATACGTGGATACTGTGCATCCATAGTGCAAGCTTGCTGTTTACTTGGGATGAAGGAATTGAATTTGATTAGATTTCAGATTAAACTCAGTCATGACCCTAATGAACAAGTTCATATTTCAGAGTTGAAACCTGATCAAGTGGTAATTCAAAGATCTGGATGGTGCCTTTCTTTCATGTACATGCATTGCATATACATATATGCATTCTTCCCTATTTCCCACCATCTGTCCCTTCTACAGACATGTCTTAATTTTTGAGCAGACAAAGTGAGGCATATGAATGTTTTAGGCTTTATAGCTTGAAGACATAAATTCATTCTCTAATTAGTTTCAGGAAATCTAATAGGGAAATTCACAGAATATTGAATATTTTAGTGTAGCTGTCCTTCTTGCTGTGTATAACGAAAGGCTGATTTACAGCTAATAGAAAAGTTATGTAGTAGAAGATCAGCTCAATATGAGTAGTTAGTAGAAGAGGATAAATATTGCTTGGCTCTTCAACAAAACTTCTACCTCCTACACTACTAAGCTTAGATTTCATCATTTATATATTACATGGGAAAGTGATTTGTGAATTCACCCCGACCAGTGGTGGACACACAATTTCTCTTAAGCACTGTCACTTTCTTAGTCATTTATTTCCTGTTCAACAGACTGTTCAGAGGCATTGCCACCTTACCAGCCCACTGGTCAACTCTACAGTTTAAGAAAAATACAGACATGTCTGCCAGTCATTTCAGGAGAGAAAGGTAGACTTGGCACTGTTGCTTTGCTTATCCTTCAGTTAAATTCTACTTGTAATCTTGTTGCAAGAGTCTACTTGTAGTCTTCTTGCTGTTGAATCATATTTCTAATCCAATGGAGTTGTAGTAGCAAGTATATCCTATGCACAAAGCTATGTTAAAAAATAGTTATGGGCTTTTATGTGTCATAAATCCATGACACATAACTGGGATAATTTTATATTTGCAAAGATGTAATTTTAAGTGTGAGTTTGAAAACTAAACTACCACTTTTCCTACTTCAGCTGCAGGTACAGTTGCAAACACAGAAGTGAAACATGATGGTAAAGAGTCAATAGCATAATGACTCACTGGAGAAAAAGGGTAAAGTATTTACAAAAGCATGGAAGGTAGGAGGCATATGAGTAAATAGACCATCTAGAATTTGTGCAGTATCGCATAGAATAACTGGATTGTTTAGGCTACTTAATGTCTTATATGATAATGAACTTAGGTTTACAAATGTCTAATAGCTCAAAAGAAAGTAATGCAACAAGCTGATAGGATGCTAACACTTTTCCCATATCATGAAGTGTCTGACATTATTGCTTTGCTGTTCTCATAATATAGCCAGAAACTGTTTTAGTAGCTCAAATAACATTCTTACTATCTTCCTACATCTGCTTTCTGAAAGAACACCAGCTGAATTGAGGAAACTGGTCTGCTTACTGGTATTCAGAAATAAAAGTTACCAAATAATCAAAGGTGGTCATCTTCAGAATAATGACAATGATAAGAAAAGGGGTTTCTGCTCTTAAGAAATATTACAACAAAGTAAACCCAGGGTTTTGTGCAATGATCCTGCTATAATAATACGAGTGTTGCTTCACTGGAGATCGGGGAGTGACTGCAGCTGTGTCAGTCTGTATTTATGACTCTTTACCGGTTTCTCCTTTCAGTATTTCAGTGAGAAAGAAACTCTCTTTGTAGGCTAACATCATCTTTTTTCAGTACATTTCCTTTTTTCCTTAACTTTAAGACACTGACACGGTAGGTGATTGAGCCAACTGAAACAGAACTGTGTGTGTTCTCTCAAGTGCTTAGGCAGACATTTAGCTCTTAGATCTCACAGCTGAACTATGAGATTTATTTTTTTTCTCCACTAAGAAAAAATATTTTAGCCTAGGTAAAAGAAAAAGAAAAGGAAAAAAGAAAGGAAAAAAGGAAAAAGGAAAAGGGAAAGGAAAAGGGAAAGGGAAAGGAAAAGGAAAAAAGGAAAATTATAAGGAAAAGGAAACGGAAAAGGAAAAGGAAAAGGAAAAGGAAAAGGAAAAGGAAAAGGAAAAGGAAAAGGAAAAGGAAAAGGAAAAGGAAAAGGAAAAGGAAAAGGAAAAGGAAAAATGAAGGGAAAAATGGCATCCAGACAGTATTGCTCTCATTGACTTTATAAGTAGCTGTAATGAGCAAGCTCCATCTTTTTGTTATTGTCTATGACTGTGCACATCTTTGTGATTTGTAGTTCTGAGAAAGTTGCATATAAAAAAGGGACTTTCTCTCACATATTGCTACTGGTAAACATTGAAAAACAAGTTTCAGAAAAAACAAATATTATGAGTTATGTATTAAAAATTTTAAGTTTACACATAGACCAGATAGATGAACATGATAACAAGTTCCATAAAACAATCACAATAGAAATGTTTTTCACAGCACATGATTAGATGTTTATTATTTATTTTCTTTTTATTATCATGCCAGTGATAAATAAGGCTTTCTACACACTTGAACAGCTTTGTACAACAGCACTGAAGACATCCTGTAACAATATTCTTTGTGATTATTATGATGTTTGTCCAAGTAAGAATAAATTAAAGCAATTTATTTAAGTGCAAATGCAAAACAAAAAATGCAGCCAATAGAATGATTTGGGGAGTCGTCAACTTCTGTCTTTCTACGTTGTGAGTCAAAGACCCCTAGAAATGACATAAAAAAATATAAGATTCATACATCCTGAATTTGGAATTTTTGGATTTTTTTCAGATGGATTTACACAAGTTAAAACAGAATCAGTACTGATATCATTGCCTAAATAACCAATAACACCACAGTATCTTCCTGGTTGTTCTTTAAGACCCTAGCTTGTCTTCTAGCCTGGCTTCTCTTTAAATAATTATAGATGTAAATAAATTAGTAGAGAATATTCTCAAGAACAAGAACTTGGATCATATATGGTAGAAATTCCAGGAGACTGAATGATGCCACATTCATTGCGCAGTAGGAAAAGCAAGGAATATTTCTCCCTGCCTTCCATCTCCAGGTGTATATTGCCTTGTACATTGGTTTTGGTCAATTTTCTTTCTCTTAACTAAAGTATGACTAATGATCTTAGAAGCTATTATTAGGCCTAATCTATATAGAATAAAAATTTTAGTGATTTAAGTAATATATCACATCTATAAAATGTGACTGAATCAGACACTTCTGGGTTTTTGCCTATATTATGTAGATATTAAATACTTTCTTACTCTCAAAAAGATTTCATGGAAGTTGAAATCTCCCTTCAATCCTTTTTGGAAGGGTTTTGTTTTCCCTTTTGCCAGATACTGAAGAGAGCCATAAACAAGAGAGACCTTGGCTTCTTGTTCCATCCACTTGTCCTCAGCAGTCCAAAATCAGCATACTGAACCATTCAGCTGTTGCTGCAATATGCTACAGAATGTGGGATATTTCCAATATCCTTGCTTATTTCGGAGCAACATCCTGGCTTGAACTTTTGCACCTACAGTATGTGTCTATGTTTTAACTTAGGCCTCCTGTTGAAGTTTCTAATTAACCTTAAAAAAATACCATCTTGTTATCACAGCTAAACAATGCTCATTTTTTTCCTTTGTTTGCTTCCAAAGGCTTTTATTTTTGTATTTATTTATTCTATTTGTTCATTTTAAATGCTCAGTAACACAATAGTACACAAATTGTCCAAGGTCATAGGCTGGACAAGGGAAAGCCAGGCACATCACTTGCCCCAAGAAACCTGTCATTCATTAAAATCTGGGAAGGAGGCAAGGGTTAATTCCCATTTTAATTACCTACTAAACAAAAATAAGAATTCTGGATAGAATTTTGGATAGAAGTTCACAATGTAATGACGGCTCATCAACTGCTGCTAGGGTGTATTTAGTATCATTTGTTCTCCATAATACTTTGCTTCTTCAATAATAATGAAATAAATGGCAGAAAGCATTCATCAGTTTATCCTTTCACAATATAAATAAAAATGAAAGCAGAAATACGTGATGAGCTAAAATTCATCTCAGATTTTAGAGGAGAGTGTGTTTCATGACAGGTAAAACTTCATCACTTTTATCCACCTCAGCAATGAGACAATTTGAAATTATGTGTTTCTGTGGTACCTTGAACACCTCTGTCCCTTTAATTTGTGAGGAAAGCACAGCTCCAAGAAAATTTTTATTGTACATAAAAGAGTAGGGGAGGAGACTGGAAACACTGATCCAAAGATCTGAAGTGCTTTGAACCTTGAAGAGCATAAAATTCCACTTATAGAACCAAGGGCCAAGTTGATTATTTTACGGCTGACAGATTGAAGTAAGTCAGTGAATGCAAACATGCAGAAAAGTATTCATGCAGATGCTATATATACCTTCCCATAAACTTGAGATAAGATATACTATATCCCCAAAGGGGATTTTAAATGATAGAGGGTCATACAGACTTGTACAAAAAGTTCTTATAAGAAAATGTGTTCAAAATAAAGTCATAAAATACAGTTTTATGTAAAGTCTAGTGGGTTTTGAAAAGTCTAGTGAATCAATGGTTTATTGTGATAGCTCTTTTTAAATGCAAAGTAACCAAGGCCAAACTGAGCTATTATATGACAGGGCCATTTGTAAATATGATGAAGTAACTCACTTGAGTTTTTTCTCTCGTAATTTCTGTGGTAACCCGTCTTAACTGATATTCTATGAAATTAATGGAACATTAGGTTGCACAGTCAGTTCTAGAGGACCCATCCAATATATTTGACACTGCTTACCTTGTAAAATTGAATTGAAATCCACAGGAATGAAGCATAATACTGCATATATTTCTTTTCTGAGTACCTTGGTTCCTGTTCTGGCTCAATTTTTATTAATTTCTTTCACATATGCAAAACAAAACTTAAGCAAGTCAGCTCATGCAATTGAACTCTTTGGTCTTCTTCATATTTCAAAATGATTGACCATGTCTAGAATTTTCTATTAACGTCAAAAAAAACCTCCAAAATAATTTCAGGCACAAAGTTCTTCATCTTAGTTTTGCAGCAGTCAGAGCTTTGAGCATCTTAGCAGTTTAAAATATTTTTAAACACACACACAAACATGTAAAGAATAAGTCCAACAGATAGAAGGGATTTTTCCCCACTGCAAGTCACTACAATATGAAGTTCTATTGTAACCACTGATAACAGTACCAGAAAATTCTTGCAGAAATAATCTTAATTTTAGTTTGAGATATGAAAAAAAAATGCTTGTTCTTTGTTCCTTGTTCTAGGTATCTAGCAAGTAACTGTACAAAATTGAATTTTGTGGCCTATATGAGAGGAGCTTCCTTCTGTCCAAGTTTGTAGGTAATGTTTTATGCAGACAGCTAGTCAGCTAGCTTGCACACAGATGTCTACACTGTAGGTATCTATGAATCACTAATGAGTCCTACCTAAAATGTGCATCTTGGACAGGATTCAACTCATTTAACTCTAAACTTCAGAAACTTAGACATCTGTGATTGAGATCATCACTACCTTTCTTCTCTTTTTACTTAATAGAGATGAAAAATGAAATATCTAGAGTTAGAATTTTCTCATCTTAAGATAAATATTTAGCGTAGCTCAAACCAAGCACTCTCCAGAGGCCTGTAGTGAAGATAGCTTTGTTTCTGTTTTAAACATGGTGGTTCTTCCTTTCCAGTCAGAAGAGATAATATTTACTTCTGTACAGTTCAGGAATACTTTTCTAAAAATTCTAATGGAACCTGTTGCTTTGACTTTCGTCCAAATGAAAGTGTTTTCTTCATTGACACGATGTAGAAAATCAGACTTTGGCTTTAAACCAGCTGTCAATTGATTTGGAACTTAATATTTTCAATTAAAATTGTATTTAATTGATCTTTCAAAACATTTGTTTCCTGTAATTAAGTTTGGGGATTTTTTTCCTTATTTTCACCTAGAGCTGGTAAACCCCTCACAGAACACTGTTGTGGTGACAGTCTAGTGTCTTGGAACAGATGCTCTTCTGTCTCTTATATTTTGTCTCTGTGTTGGGGTCTCTTTGTATTCAGTTACAAGTGAACTGTTCCATCTCCTCATGCCTCTTTTACTTCAACATAGCAATGTCTAGGGAATACAGGAATCAATCGTAATGTTTAACCTACAAAAATTGTATTAGTAGACTTAAGATTTAGTGTTGAGACTATAGTGTAATTTCAGAGGGGTTATTTGATCAGTTCCATGGACTGTATGGGTAGAATTCAAGCCTTTAGAACTCTTACAGGGCTTTGTCATTTAGAAGATCCAGTAGTATTTCCAACTCTTATTAAAACAGAAGAAGAAGCAGTTATTAGTTCCATATGTGAGCTTTAAGGAATATATGAGCTGCTACATAAGATGACATCTGAAACCTATCTGCTTCAATATTTTATCACTGACACTGACCTGCCTTCACTGGTTCAAAAGAAAATGCAAATTCCCCTACTGTACCAAGTCTTTAACACTGTGCTTTAACACTTAATAATTAGAAGCTGATATCCTGAATTTTAAGATTTCACACACCATTGAAATTATATATTCTTTAAAAAATAAAAAAATCAACCAAATGGAACTTTTTATACCAGCTATAATTTTATTACAATAACTATTTGTAAACTATAGGAAAACTTGTCTTTGCCTCAATTTTGGTTCAGTAATCCCCCATCTTCTCTATTTTCTGAGAATTTTATTTACTCATTTAATTATTTTTAACCACTGGAAGGTACATTTTGTCACAGAGATCATAATTCTGGAAATAAAAACTAGAAAATTTGTCTTTTCAGGCTGTTTTTCAAGATATAATTATATACATTTCTAGAGAATAATACAAAATATGCAATTGTTTCTTTTACTTCAAAGGTCAACGATTCATCATTTCCTTCAACTCTACCTTGTTTTCCAATCTCTACAGTAAAACCGACTACAGTTCCACAAAAGGAGTTGATAGCTCTGTCTGTGAGGGGAAAAAGTGTTAGTGGAAGTCAACTTCTCACTTATAAGCTAAACAATTACTGTCTCCATATTATTATAACTAGTTAAAATTCTGTTACAAAGGACATGGTTACTTTGACAGTGCTGGTCTCGTGACTGTTTCATCTCAAATTAAGTCTGTAAAATATTTGGGGTAGTTGTCAAACACGTTTCTGCTTTTAGAGAAATATTTCTTAATTCTTTATTTAGTGAATATGATTTTGTACAAGTTAAGACAAACAGTTTGCTTAATAGCTTTCATAAGGTGGTGGATTATCTATACCATGGTTCTCATAAATTGAGACTAGGGGAAAAAGCCCAATGACCAATTGGTTTCTCATTATTTTAAAATACCTTATCATAACCTTGGTAATTAAATCTGCTATACTTTAAGTCATGGCACTTTTATTTATTAGTAGCTAATTTAGAAACTACCAAAATGTGGAGTTGTGATTACTAATTACCCTTGCTGTAGAACTTGACTTTCTGTTTTAGTGAGGGCCTTCTGTCAACTTTTAGCAGACTCATTGCAAGATCAGAAAGATCACATTAATTTATCTATTCCCTGTGTAGAAGATGGATCTCAAAATATGAAAAATGCTCCTAAAAAAATAGTGTCAAAATAGCTGTTTTAAGTGTGACATTACCTTTTTTTCAACTAGCAACTGTTCCTCTCTCTTTGCAGTAGAGTTAATTTTGCCTTTATTATGACCATGGGGGCATGACTGTTTCAAAATATTGGGAAAGGGCAATGAGCCAAAATCATTATCTTCACTTGAAGTGTTTAATACCAAATGTAAATATTGGAGGGGCTTGAGTGCCCAAGCCATCCCTCAAGGCTTTATGCATCTGATTATAAATGTCCCTTCTGCACTGTCAGCTAGTCACCATCAGGACTTCAGTCCAGTGTTGTCAAGGAAATAATAACCTACAGTCTTCCATTGCTTATTAAGCTTCCAGTGCTTAAATAACACATGGGTTGATTTCCCTCAAATACTCCTGTATAATTGAAATTGTTAATTGTCAATTAGCAAAATCAGAAATAAAAATAGAATTCAGGCTGCTTTAGATGTTAATTCCTCCTGTATATTTCATGCGGCATTAAAACCTTAAGTATCCAGTGAGATGCTGTTCATAAAATAAAAAAAGTAAGCTGATGGCTACCTTCTAAATACACTTCCAGTGGTCAGTTTTATTCTCTTGTCTAGAAGAATGAAAGAAGCTAATGTCTTTTTTACTTCTCTATGGAACAGCAGCACCTGAGGGAGATAGAATTTATTGCAACAATCCATTGCCAGGAATACATTAAGCACATAGAGGAATAAAGAATGTATGAGTATGCTCTACTTTCAAATAGAAATGTGGAATACAAAAAATATAGCATTTTCCAAAATAAGATTCCATAGGATTTACATTATTTTTCAAATTAAATTTGTGGTTGTCATTACAGGTTCTTGCTTTTCTAAACTGCAAAATGTGTTTCTTGAATTATTTCCAAAGTTCTGTGAAATAGATAATAGACTTTAAAAGATCTATGGTGTTTGTTCCATACAAACCTAACTTATTACTGTGTGCTATTCTCAGTCTAGAATCTTGTACAGATTGTAAAGAAGTACATATTCTTCAATATAGGACAAACATTTGTAATTGAGCTTTTAATCTTCAGGGACTAGGAACTTAAAATTTTTAGAAATGAAGCAAAAAGACAAAGCTATGGCAGACTAGTGTAGTCCATTATTCAGCTTCACACTGCATAGTGCTTATCAGAATGCGACTTCTCATCAAAGATCAGCTATCACCTAAAACTGGACTATTTCTGTACTAATATTGTATTTCAGATTTTTTTTTTTTACATAAGGATTTAAACAAATTTTGAGCTTAATTTGACCATGGGTTTTTTTATGTGTCCACTTTAGGGCATATATATTTCAATAAAATGATATATTTTTCCAAATCATCAACTTCATCTTGGGTTTCTTTGAGGCTGATGCCTGCAAAAGAATTTATCATACAAAGCTAAAAACTAGGTGCAAGAGTGCTATTTTCTCATAGCTTTGGCAGACAAGTTATGTATGTAACCTATAGATAGTTGCGCTCTTCTGGACTAGCAACTAAAGCACAAGAGGCTCGAGGTGTAAATGGGATTAAACAGATGTGTCTATATATGTTGCAGATTCAATTAGTCAGTGGAGAGAACTTCTAGAAGACTGTTCATCTGAGATGAAAAAATCTTATGGGAAGTGGCTGAGGGAGCTGAGGTTGTTCAGCCAGGAGAAAAGAAGGCTCAGGGGAGACCTTATCGCTTTCTACAACTGCCTGGCAGGAGGTTGCAGTGAAGTGGTGGGAAATCTCTTCTCCCAGGTATCAAGCAATAGGACAATATGGAATGGCCTCAAATAGCACCAGGGAAGCTTTAGGTTTCATCATGAAATGGTTTTTCAAGCACTCGAACAGGCTGCCCAGGGAAGTGGTTGAGTAACCGCCACTGGAGGTATCTAAAAGACAGTAGAACATGTCTTTTAAAGATAGTTTAGTGGTGGATCTGGCAGTGCTGGGTTAGTACTTGCACTAGATGATCTTAAAAGTCTTTTCCAACCTAAAGTATTCTAGGATTCTATGACTGCATGACCTCAAGGCACATCAGAAAAACTGCCCTTTAATATTGGTATTTCTCTTCACTGTGTAAACAAGATGACAAAGATGTCTAGCATGGCTTAGGGCAATTTCCAAATATTTAAGGTAAGCAGATGAGCTTGATAGTCAATAATACCTCTGTCTAGTTCATTTATCAAAGAATAAGCACACTTTAATATTTTTATTTTCCTAATGCTTCATTTACCCAGTGAAGTAATAGAAACAATATCATGAAAGAGTAATGAGATCAAGAAAAATAGCTCAGTATCATCATCAGACTTGATGACACAAGAAATGAAGTCATCATACTAAACCAAGAGACTAAGAATTATTTATAGAAATAATTCAAGACAATAAATGCCAATGAATCCTGATTTATTTTTGTAGGCAATTTAGAAACAGGGAAAATAACGCCAGCAAGGTTTTTTAAATAAACATTTCCATTTCTTTGATCTCTATCTTATATATTCATTTTAAGTAGAGTCATTGTTTTGGACTGCATTTGTCTGAATGTATCACAGAAGGATGAACTAATGAAGCCTAACATTTATTTATTTACTTACTTATCTGAGACACTTGTCCATACAATGTTAAATTCATTGCTGTGGTAAGCAAGGGCAGTTTTTGTCACATTAACAGAATTCTGCTTGCTTAGACCTACAATTATTTTGTCCCATAAAATAAGTGATCTGGGTAACAACTTTTTCAGGTAAACATTATTCTTTTCATATTGCTCTGGAGGAAATGCTGCAGAAGGTTAGGGATTCTTTCTAATATCACAGAGGGTATCTGGGCTGAAAGTTTGTGTTAAAACACTGTTTCTTTGCTCTCAGGCTTGAACTCCAATCACACCTCTGTCTAAAGGAAAAGGTTCCACATTACCTTGCAAACTTCTCTTTTTATGACATTTTGGGATTGCTGACAGGAAGTTTTCAGGTTATGCTTGACATATTGATAAGTAAAATCACATGAGTAACCTTACCTTTGCCTAACTTGTGCTGTGTTGCTTCTCTTTGCTTTTGAACTGCTCTGGAAAGGAGACAATACCCATAATATCTTTATTTGATCTTTTTCACACCATGTGATATACCACACAAAAAATTTACATTTGCTGTTCTTAAAACTAATGAATTACCATAATGATTTTTTTTTTTATCCAAACTTACTCCATTGCAGTTCTGGATTTTGCTTTCAAACTTAGAATGAAGAGAAAGGAAATGGATAGCTTGAGCATAGACTGATTATCTCTTCACCAATTTAAAAGTCAAGATGAAATGGATTTATGTTCATCACACCTGAAAGTCTAAGAAGTCATTAAAAATTCCCTTTTCCTAGACAATATAAGGGAAGGCAGCTGGGTATTATGGTGATTTTCAGCAGCATAAAACGCTTAAGAGGATTTTAGTGGGTTGCAGGGATGAAAGCAGCTGAATCAATGGTTTGTTACAGTTTTACTAGTTTTTATAGTACTGCAAAGACCATGTCTCAGAAAAGACTGTCTCTGACATAGAGAGAGGTAATAGCTGAATTTGGAAGAAGACTAGCTGGAGTGATGGCATGAGCTTTATAATTTTGAAATAGAAGTCTGTGACTTGGACCTTTAATTACGAGGAGAAAAAGAGAATTCACATACCTGTAATCATCGAAATATCTGTGAAGTAACTGTTTTTTGGTACCAGAAACAAAGCTGAAGAATCTTAAATATTTTCAGTGCTTTTAATTGCTAAGTAATTTGAAGTTGAACAGCATAGTGAGTTGAATTAGGGTGTATTGGGAAAAATAGGCAAGAATTGGAACAGAAAAACTGGGTAAGAAAATGTGTTCTTTATCTTTGAGGTGGTAAACTGTATGGATAACAAAAATATGTACAAGTTTCTGGAAATTCGGTGCAGGACAAGTAAGGAGGCTGTGATAGTCACTGTGAGCATTCAAGTGGTTCAGTATTAGTGCATAATTTATGAGTCCAATTGAGCATAGAAGCAGACTGAACCTTCTGTCATTAGATCAAATATGGGCTGCTCTTTCCAATCAATAAAATTACTTCTTTATTATTTGCCAGTGATAAAAGGCTTGGTAGTGTCAGAGAAAATCCTTTAATATATTGATAATGAAAGAGTACACTGTGACTGGCACTGAGAGAGAAACAAACAAAAAGAGCCACTAACAACCCTGCTCTAAATTTTAGTTACTTACCAGCTGATGCATTCATAGAGGAGGTTCTCAATGCTGTAAGCTGTGTGAACCTCATAAAGTTCAACTAGGCCTGAACATGAATCAAGGCAATCCCAAGCATGAGTCCAGGCTGGCTAGAAAGTGGATTGACAGCAGCCCTGAGTATGACAACTTGTTTTGGTTGACAAGAAACTCAACATGACATGACTATGTGAACGTGCAGCCCAGAAAGCCAATGTAAGAAGAATGTCGATCTCTTGAAGAGAGTTCAAAGGAGATCACAAAGATGATTAGATGATTGAAGCACCTATTCTATGAAGACAGGCTGAGAGAGTTGGTGTTTTTCAGCCTGGAGAAGAGAAGGCTCTGGGAAGACCTTCAAGTACCTGAAGAGACCCAGGGAGGGACTTTTCACAAGCACATGTAGTGACAGGACAAGGGGGAATGGCTTGAAACTGAAAGAGGATAGATTTGGATCAGATATGAGGAAAATCATTTTAGTGTTAGAGTGGTGAGACACTGGTACGGGTTGCCCAGAGAAGCTGTGGATACCCCATCCCTGGAAGTATTGAATGGGGCTTTGTGCAACCTGGTCTAGTGGAAGACATCCCTGCCCATGGCAGGGGTATTGGAACTGGACATTCTTTAAGGACTCTTCCAACCCTAATTGTTCTGTGACAATCCTTTTTGCTATTGGAGTGGTATTTGCTCTGTATATGAACTGTATTTGTTATTTTGAGTATATGAAGTGATGTATGAAAAGAAAGAATAGCCCTTATCCCATGCACAATAGGTTGTTTAGCATATGCTGGTCATGGAAAGATTCACTTTCTCATAAATGAATCTGGAATACTTCCCAGAACAGAACTGCCTCTCAAACATGTAACTTTGGCTGACAATGCTGAATCCAAGGAGAGAGTGGAATACTACTTTTTTCTGCAATGCACATTTGGGATTCTTCATCCTCCCAAGAGATTTTTTGATTGCTGTTTGCTGTTTGCTCTTGTGGAAGGAAGTAAAAATAATAAAATAAAGTCTTGTGTTCTGGAGTTTTATGACTGCAGTAGATACTGTATCAACTTTATGTCTACATTTATAATTCTGATATTTTTCCTGTGATGAGACTATTTGGTCAATTGTTCAAGCAAATCATGACTAATATATTTATAGAAGAATTCCAGAGTTAATTGATATTGGAGAAATTAGTTAGATAAAGAGATAATTAATAGTTTTGGGTTTGCTCAGATCTTCAGTCTGTACTCTCCTGTTTAGGTGTCTTAAGTTTCTAGTGCAGTTGAGTCAACACAGCTTCTGGAGTCTGACAGAGCTACTAACCTGTACCCTGTGTTTTGTGCTGAACAGTTTCCTAGAATCCATTTACTTTATCAAGCTCTATTTAGTCTGTTTTATGTACCATGGTCATCTTAGATGCTTTAAGGTATTCTACTTGACCGTCAGCTGATGCTCCAAATGTTTTCACTATCGTGTATGTTCACTGAGGTGTTTCCAAAGACATGCAGATTTCCTGAATAACTAGCCTTTGATGAAAGTTAATGTGAAAGTGGACAGGTACTAGCTGACTTATCAGACTTGGTAAAAGTCCCCAAAACTTTAGGTGGTAGTTTATAACTAGTTCCATTTTTTCCCCTTTAGATACAGAATAAAATGCTCCAAAATATCTTGTGACACTGGAAATTTTTTGAAGAAACAAACCAAACTTAGCAGCAAAATCACATTTCCCTGTGTTCTATTCCCACATATACGTGTACATCAAATAATGGCTAATAGTTTACTGTTAAAACATAAAAGTTAATATTGTCACTATTTGTTAATATCAACTAATTATGATACATTCAAGCCAAAACCATTGTGGTGGTCTGGTGGTAGACCCATGTATATTAGCCAAAGTTTTAAACGTTAAGTTTGGGGAAGTGTCTTTGCCTAGATGCCATTTAGATACAGGAGGATGGAAATTGGGTTAGTTTGCACCACTAAGTAAAACAGGAGAACTGTGTTGGCTTCAGGCAAGTGCTGAGAACAGGAGTTTTGCCCTGAGGATATGCACTAATTTAAGCTTGCCTTCTCTGGTCAGTGGTTCACTCCCTTTCAAAAGAGCACACCCCAGAGGATGAAAAGCTTCTCAAGAAACAAACTTTTCAGATTAAGGTCATCTTTCACCCCTGCAGTTGTGAAACTAGAAATACTAATAACATAAGAGTGAATGAATAGTTATCAATCTATGCAAAAGGATATCCAGGACAACTTATATCTTGAAAGTCAGACTCTGTAGTGATACATTTGGTAGTTGTAGCATCATATTTATATAGAAAAGATGTGGTAAATGTGAGAAGTACCTAAAACAGCTGTTTTGGGCACTTATCAGGCAATTCATAAGTACATTTAAGAATACAAATATCCACTTATAGACTAGGTCAGGGTTATGCACAACAGATATCATGTACCTGTATATGACGGATGGCAAGTTCAGGTCCTGAATTTCTGAGGACTGATAAAATAGATCATTGTGAAAACAGATATGACAACTGACCTTGTTCAAATTCAAATTAACTTAGTTTACAGTCTACATTTTCTTAAAGGCATATAACCTATTCCAGTTTTCTTCTTGGGTGGACTCCACTGCATGCAGTTTAAGCCATCCAAGCATTACACATCCCATCTGAATTAATATCCAAGAACA
Organism: Grantiella picta; assembly: GCA_013397955.1. Lineage (NCBI taxonomy): Eukaryota > Metazoa > Chordata > Aves > Passeriformes > Meliphagidae > Grantiella > Grantiella picta. The sequence continues at coordinate 1,069,980 of VZRM01003341.1, read as the reverse complement.
CTACTGAATACTCCTGCCTTCGCACAGGAGCATGGTGACATTGGTGATATCCTTGGATGCTTTGGTGTCTTACAAGGATATTCTGTGCCAGCTCCCTGTTGATGTACTGAATACCATGTAGCATCTCTAATGGTCTTAGGTAACTATGAATGAACAGCTGAATTTGGGTCTGAATTTATTACACACTACGGAACATAAAGTTAATAGATCAAAAGACAGAGCCACATGCAGGAGCCCTGTCTCCTATCACAGTCCAGGATGAATTATCTTCTGAAGGTACATTTTTCCCCTCTATTACCATTAAAAGAATCTAGACTGACAATTTAGGCTAGATAAGAAACTTTTAGGAAAACAAAATTAGGGGAGTAGATTACCACAGCAATTGTGAAATATTGTTGACTGTATACAGAAGATCCACATTTCTGAAATTAAACTCATGAAAGCTTGAAGTTCAGGCTTTACCCTTGTTAGGCAATATTAGCAGTTCACTGGAATTTTATGGTGTTCTGTTCACACTGTGATCTGTTCTCAGTGTATTTGCTCACACTGTTATTTGCCACATCTCAGGGATGCACTGTTCTGACTTGTGAATTAAAAAAAAATTAGAAAGCTTCTCCTTAACAGAAGTGATGAAGAAATTACATGAAAGCCAAAAGGTTTTTTAAAAAGATAGAATATGCTTAAATACAAAGTATGTATGAAAAAAATCCATGTGGCATGAATGTTCAGTAGTTTATAAAGATATTTGTATTTATTATTATTGATCTTTAAATTGTATTTCTCTAGTTGTCCTGGTTCTGAAGTAGCATAGTAATTATGCTTCTAACACTATAGGATTATACAATAAAAATAATTTTAGGAGTACAAATGTAAGTATTTCTTGCAATTATTTCCAGCCCTTATTATCTCTCCTCTGTTTAACATTATTTATTAACATTAACAATATTTCAGAATATTCCAAAAATATCTCAATAATTTCACTTTTTTTCTACATTTTACCTATTTATAATTTTTTTAATGGATATGATGATGTGATCTAGGGTTTTTTAATTCACACTTTGAAATTGTATTAAGGTGATGCTTGATGATTTTTGCCTTTTCTTATTATATAGCTTTTTATATATTTTTATACATTTTATATATTCTCTGTATCCTTAGCATACATACTTGTAATTTTTGTAGTCCAATATTCTAACTTAGTTCTGGGGTCCTGTCAGTCAGGGAGACCAAACATCCTCAGTAGGAGGTCAGAAAACCATATGCTATCTTAAGAAATTGAGGTTTCAACCTTGATTGAAATCTCTCTGGAATATATTTTTTAAACTGGGTTCAAGCCTCATTTGGGGGGGAATTCTTTAGAATAGAGGGATATCACACCATTTTATTAAGCTTCCTATTGGGGGATCCTTGTCAGTATGCTAATTTTCAAAGTCTATAAAAAATGTGTAGGTGTTATATGGGTGGTGCATCTTGGCATGTTCCACCTTGAAGAGCTGTGCACGTAGGATCCTATTGAAATACCAAGTTATAAAACACTTTTATCCCTTAACCATGTTTGGTTCATAATTCTAAGACCAGTGTAAAAGCAGCAATTGCACAGCATGCTACTGGGGAGAAATTGTAAATTAAGACTAAAAAGTATAATGCATAGTAAAACAACAGAAAAACTGTTGGAGGATTTTGATGGCATAAAGTTTACCTATATTGTCATTGCCCTTATGTTTGATTGTCACCTTGCTTATTTTCATCAGATCAGCCACAATAAAAAATGTCTGTTACTTTTAAAACCTTTTATGATTTAAACAGTAGTATTGGGGTGAAGAATCTATTTTGATTTTGTTCAAAATGCTTATTATTAAAAAATATAATAATGCAAAGGATTATCACAGCCCTGTTACACTTGGGTCTGTAGCCCTGTTATACTTGCAAATCTGTTTGGTCCCAACAGTTGAAAATTTTAGTTTATTTCTTGATCCTTTCTTACTTAATGGCAGTAGTTTCCAGGGGCTGTAATAGATGAAGTTTTTAATTATTCTTTATTTTGACAAAGGCTTGTGAGATTTGACCTTTGTTAGCAAAATAACAATTTAAAAGTGAAGTGAACAAAGGATATCGCAAAGATTTAGTCCTCATTGATTCATGCCAACTGCAACACTGAAACAGGCCATCGGCTACCTTTTATACCTTAGTACAACTACATTAAAACTGGGATTCTTCTTATTTATTTATGAGGATACACTGTAATGTGTAACCATCTGGTATTTCAAATCCAGCTTTGCCTGATAATTTTCTGGTGTCTATGTCTCTGGATGATATACCGAATTATAGGAGATCTGAAGTATGGAGATTTAACAACTCTCTAATTAAAGCTGCAGCATTTGTGCAACAGATGAAGACTATTTCAGAATAAATTAATACCAATAAAAACCAAGAAACTAGCCTGGGTGTTTTGTGGGAAGCTGCCAAAGCAGTCATGAGGGGTAGAATAATTTGCTTAGCTGCAGCGGCAATACAAAAAGTATATCTTGAGTACCACAGTAAATTAGAAAAGGAAGTTAATGAGATGAAAAAAGCAACATAAATAGCAGGTACCCTAGGACCCTCCAACTTTTGATTAAACAGAGGGAAACTAAATGCTTTGTGGTGAATAACACAGACAATGTGTTAAAGCTTAATGAACAAATGTACTCTGAAAAAGGGAATAAATCCAACAAATTATTTACATATTATTGGAATAGGAAGAGAAAACTTTTTTTTTTTCTGGTATGAGAATGAAAAGGCACTGCAACAGATCATAATCCAAGAACTGTAATAAGATTTCTTGCACGTTCTTTATAAAACAGATTTATCCTAGCTAAATATGGGTCATGAGGAGATAGTCTCCTTATCCAAAATTCAATTGCCACGGATTAAGGAAAGAAGTAAGATGAGGTTGTTTCTTCTGGCATCAGAAGTTAACAACAAGCCAGTGAAGATTATTCTCTCAAAAAACCCTCAACAGACCAGATGGAATCAGTGTTATTAAAAGAAGTTGTTTTTGTTTGCATGACTGAAAAACATTTTATTCATTTAATCTCATCTCTTGTATAGAAATGGAAGAATTATGATCTGCTGTGGAAAAAAATCTGTATGATAGATCACATAGAGTTTAACATTGGCCTTGGAATAAGAAAATTTTCACTTATTGAGATAATAACCATTTTCCTTATTATAAAGTCTTCCATTCAACAAAAGATAAGTAACTTATTGAACAGAGATATTGGGGCTTGTTGCTGTTAAATTTGCTTTTACAGCAACATAATTAAAGAGGGATGTGAACATTAGTAGACTGTAATGTGGTGGTTTCTACCATCCTTTACTAAATACCATAATTTAACAATGTTTTAGTTTGTGACAGAATGAGGATTCACTGAAAAAGAGCATGAAGGAAAACAAAGGAAAAAAGGCAAGAAAATGGTATACATCATGCATGAAGCTACTCTAACTACAAGGAAAACCAAATTAAAAGGTTAGATCAAAGTACATTTTAAGGAAGAAAGATCTATAGTATGCTTTTCATAGATTAAAGTTTTTCACAGAAGTCAAAGGCTTTGAGAGACTTCCAGAATTTTAAGATATGCTGTTCCTAAGGGACTGGTTCCAAAGTTGAGTATAAAGTTACACTTTTAGAACTTGTCACCATAGATTTAAATCTTTTCCTTTTCAATTGTTTGAAAAGCTGAACTTTGTTTATGGTTCTTGTAGAAAGTATTTTCTTGAGCACAAAGCCTGACTGAAACAATTTATGTCACTTTCCTGAGTTGATCAGAGAGTATGGCTGAGAATCTAGACTTAAGGAAAAGCAGATGTAAGGCTGCACAAGGGTTACCTGCCTCCACAGATAACGTGTATTATCCAGATGATGTCTAGGAGCTGCACACATGGAGTGATCCATAAGAGACTGCTGAATTAAACCTGGCAGCTGGCTTCACTTTAGTTGTCAGTGATCCAGCTCTTGCAGATTCAATTAGAGGTTTTGGTTCAATTAACCAGAACTTTCATGTGAATCTCCCATGTTCTCAGAGCAGAACCTTATTGCCTTCCCGAGCAGTTCTTCACAAGCATGTAAAAGTCATGTCTGGCAGCAAAACTAGATGATTTGTCAGGGCAAAGAGGACTTCAGTTATTCCATAAGGGAAATCAGAAGTGTAGTTGAGAGAGTTCAGGGTCCATGCACAATGTGTGTAGGCTTATCTGAGCTCAGTGTTGGCAAACAGGATATCTGACATCTAAGGTCAGATGTAAATAGCAGAGCAACATCACTTACCTAATTGTTTTTGGGTCATACTGAGCCAGGTTCCCATCTGGAAAGAGGGAAACAAAGAAAGGGCTTGTTTAATCATGCAGCTAAATGTTACTTACACAGGCAAACCCAGTACTGAAATACTGATAGCAGTAACCTTATTAGCCACTGAAATTGCAGTGAATAGAATAAACCATATCGATTATTAACGTTCACAAGAGTCAGTGCCCTTTGTTCCATAGAATAGACCTCAGGGAGAGGAGTATTAAATGGTAATTATTGGTCTGACACAACCAGAAAATAGTATCTTGTCTTCCCCTATTGAAACACTTCATAGCTACAGTGGCTGAAACATAAATCACTAGGACCAGTTCTCACCTTCAGCTTCCCTCCTGACCTATTTCAGAAACTGCACCAGTGAGAGACCTGAGGTGGATGTATGACTCAGACTACATCGTACTTGCTACAAGGGGGATATTGTTTTGGACATCTAACCTCGAAATGAACATAGGAAAAAATACAATCTTCAGGTTATTCCAGCCATCAGATACAGTCAGGATTCATATCCCCCAAAGGATAGGAACATAATAAAATTTGTTCCTTTTTAAAAATTTAATATAAACTCCAAATTTTAGAAGTTATTGCATTCTGTTGTTAAGGCTGAGCTAATTTTTCTTCTTAAAGAAGGGACTCAGATATTTTGCTGTGTATGAAGATGGCACTGTAATTTTCTTTTTTACGGCTGTATATCAAAATGTGACTTTTTTTTTTTATTTAACCGGACCACAATTTCTGACAAACGTTGGCGTGAAAACTGAAGTTTATGGATATTTTAAAGAACAACTTTATCCTATCAATATGCTACAACTGGATTTGAAGAAAGTGGGAAAACAGATGCTAACTGCATAAATTCAAGTCAAAGCACATAAATACAAAGCCTGTCGCTCGAGATTGTCAAATATATTTTAGTGCATGGAACACTTGAGCTTCCTATGTGATATACATTTTTGTGCAGGGTAAACTTGAGCTTCCCAGTATATATATTCATTGGATCTAATAAATATTACAGGATCTCTGTACTGGAAAATAGGGAACAGTGGATGATCATTACAGAAGTAAAAACATTACGAAAACCTCACCTGCTAACAAGCTGGGAGATGCCAGAAATATTCAGGTGGCATTCATATGTTCATCTTATTTCATATCAGCATGCTTTCATAAAGGCATCTTCCTAAAGACCAGATACTTTTAACTTTCAAGATGTGTTGACAGGCATAACCTTATCACCTTAACTTGTAGATAACTCTGTGAACACTACTGAAATGAATTATTGAATTCCATGAACTACAGCTCATTTAAATTTTCAATTTCCACTGGTTTGAATGAGACCTAAACCAAACATTTAAAACATCAGACTGTGTTTAATTGCTTTCCTACGGATCAAAGGCACATTCTTTGCTGTTTGTGTAAAACTCTTGTGTTAACACTCTGGTTGAAGGCATTGCATATACTTGCCTTTCTCAGTTCCTTATTTCAGCATACTCCAATAACAGCACTTACTTTAGTCTTTATTACAAAGATGCTTTTAACTGGACTCTTTTTGTTGTTGTTTTTTGGGTTTGTTTGTTTGGTTTTTTTTTTAAAAAAAAACCTTTTTTGTCTGTTTGTTTGTATATTTTGCATTAGAGGAACATGTGTGAGCTTGCTGTGCCCTAAAATTCATGCTGTGTACTTCTTTACCCCAGCAGGGACTCCTTTAAGGTACAATATTTCCTTGGAGTGAAATACATGAATAAATCTCCCAATCTTGTCTGCATCACAAGAAGACCCTACCTACAGCTTTTCTGCCTGGAAGGTTTCTGTATAGCCTCCTGTCTACAGGATATAGCTGTGCTGAGACAGGGAAAAGAGGTGGAATTAAGGGCTGGAACAAACACTGTGATACTGATGTAAGAGCAAGAGGCAGGCCATGGGGCTGACTGCCATGAAATAAAAAGAAACAAATAATAAAAAACAAAGAAAAAGATTGCTAACAGGCATCAAAAGAAATTATCATAAAATCCACAAAACCAGGAGGCAGATCTTTACTTTAGGTATGTATAAAAATTACTGTAAAGTAAATTTTTCTGCTTAATTCACAGGTGTAACTCTTGCATGTTCAATATGATACAACTGTCAAGTTCAGTGTATATCGCTGTTCATAAATTTAGAAGTCACTGGCCTCCTGCACTTGTTTTATTTCTAACTTTGAAAGGTCTGATTCATCACTCTATTATTCAAACTTTAAGTGTAGTGCACTTTCACTCGAGGAAAAGTGGAACAGCCTGGCTTAAATCAGGTTCCATTCTATTTTCAATATGATGAAAATGGTAAGAAATAGGTTTTGTCCAGTTCAGCACTAATGCACTCCCTTTCTCTGGGCAGAACTCTGCACTCTCAATTTCTGTCAGCTATGGCTTGCTCTTGTCTTTCTAGAATCAGATTCTATGTTAACAAAGAGTCAATCTACAGTTCCAGTTAGTAATTAAAAAGTAGAAACAAAAGAGAAATTAAGAAGAAATAAAAATGTATGTAGAGCAACAGTGATGTGCCATAGAAATCATTCGGCTGCTAAGGAGATAATTTGAAAGTTCAAGAGAGCTGCAATTCTTTCTGTCTGCCATAACTCTTTTTTCTTGTTAGACCACTCTTGTACAGTAGAAATTTCTTTCTACAGCCAATGCACTGTTACATGTTTTCCTTGATGCTTAGAAAAAACTTTTTTTCCATATTGTAAGATATGTGTGGGGCTGTGAAAAATCATGTGCTTTTACATTGAAATTCCCTCTATGTTAGAGATTAAGTGGAAATTAAGATATAAAATTTTAAAATGTAATTGGGGTAAAAATTATGAACATGCATAGTTTTATCACCTATTTCCTTTAAGTTAGCTATTTAAGCCATTTTAATACTTCCCTTAATATGTTAAAGATGCAAATGTTCTTACTGTCACATTGACATGAGTTGCTCTTATAAGAAATCTAATTTCAGTAAAACTTAGCTGTGCAGGTAAGGTTGAAAGTATGCTCTGAAAAAAATGTTATTGGTCTCTTATACATCTGATATTGCTGCAACATAAAACTTGTGGTTATTTTTAGAAAATAATTATTTCTGAATATATAAAAGTATAAAAAACAAAGCAACACCGTAAATTCAAAAAAACATAATTATCCAGTGGAACTAGTGTAGATTTATATCACCATGATTGTGGTTAGAACTTATCTTTATTTCATAACTAACTTACCTAATTGTACTCTACTACACTTTCATGCAGCCTTTTCTGAAAAATCTATAATATCAGAATCCCAGCTCTTGTTTAAGAGAAACTGAGATCATAAGTCAGATTTGAAAGTGTGGGTAAATGCCTAAAATATAAGAGAGTCCCCAAAAGTATTTCCAAAAGCCCTTAATCTCCATTGAAACTAATCAGCATTGAAAATTAATCTGGAATTAAGACTGTAGTCATGTGCCATGAGATAATAGAGTGACAGTTATTTTCCCTCTGTCTAAACATGTGATCTTTTAATTACTCTATGAAAAGCAAAACAGTTGAAAAAGAAAATATTTTAAAAGATGTGTACTCTGTTTCATTTGTTTGCTGCCTACAACATAAGGTAAAAAAATCAAATTTTAAAAACCTTGTAGAAGAAAGCAATAAAATCACAGGGCAGGAAGGACAACTGATTAGAAGGAGCCTAACTGTTGAGATTTGAAAACAGAGCTGTCTTTTTGGTGAGGGAAAAGATCAGTACTCCAATTCCTGAGCTGTTTAGGAATTTTACCCTAAGCAGTAATTGGATAAAACAGACACAGTTACTATGGAAGAGTCAAGACATGTTTTTAAACAAAAATTGCATTTTTTTTTCCAAAAGTGGATGGTGTTTTGGTCTTTTCCTGTTTGTTTTCACGGAAACACCAATCTGTAAGCGTGAGATGTAGGCATGTAGCTTCAGGAGAGGAGCAATTATTAGATATTTTCCATAGGCTGAATGCTTTGACTATTACACATTTCAAATTTGCATCCTATCTCTCTTATGCCTGGTATCTTCAGGTGAACATTCATGTGTCCCAATTAATGCTGTAAGCTTCACAACCAAAATAAAGCTCACACTTTTTCTGATGGTAAGCCATTTAGTATGGATGATCAAAACTAATCATCCTTGAAATAAGATAAAACCATGATTCAAAATTAAACTGCGTCCCCATCAGGAATCTTATTATTTGACATTAACCTACATAAATTTTGCCAGATCACTTGAATTCCTTATGTTTTAATAACAGTAGTAACAACAAAATATACAAACTGTGACCAATACATGACTTTCAAGGAGTTGATTCAATGCATGTCATCACAAATCTGCTGGGAAGACACTAAGCTGAAAATGTTTTATACCTGTGGGATATACTGTGCCTGTACAACGTGGTTCTATATCACATTCACAGTGAATCTGTTGCTTTGAGAACAAGTAAAACTGGCTATGTGCTCCTTGCTGAAGAGTTGCTCAGTATGTCATTGGGCCATTCTGCAGGATTTCTGAACATTCAAGGAGCAGTGTGATGCATCATCAGTCAGCGTGGCAGGGCAGGGGATTAAAGCAGAACCTACAAAAATGTGGTATTGGCAGCTGAGTCAGTGTACTGCTCTAAAATGCTTTACAGTATTTTGATACACAGATTCTGAGGAATGGTAGTCCTTCAAATGAGATCTACTTCATAGCTTAGTGCCTGTCTTTATTTACAGCAAGCCTTCTTGTGGTCAGAACAAAACTTGTAAAATAAGCAAAAGACACTTATTTGAAATACAAAACTCATCAGTTCATAGTGGTACAGAACCCTCTATCTATTTATATGCAGGGAGTTCTGGATTAAATAGGTGTTTATAATAACCATTAACATAATGCTTCCATAATACCTGTATAAATATTAACATAACCTACATAGGTATCCTTGCTTTGATGGAGAATTCACTTTAACTTTTTCTGCCCATTGAAGAAATAATTCAATTCCTGTTTATATGCTCACGGTACTCAAAAATTTCAAGTCAAGTTTGTGGAGATCACAGAAAGAAAATCACAAAAAAATAATACATAGAAAATTAAGAGACAAAACAAGCTAAGGAAAAAACCTGAACTGCAAGCAGGAAAATAAAAGCAGAATTTGGATATAGAATGAAAAAGACAAGCCTTGGTAAGATTAAAAGAAGAAAATGAGAAAAAATATGTGATAGCAATAGAGAAAGAAAATGTCAAACAATAAAACTGGATGACACCTGTTTCACGTGTTCTTTTTTATTTGAGGACAAGACCAATGGTCATGCAAGCAGCCATGGGGAGAGAGCAGTTACAGGAAACCCAGTGAGAGTTCTGATAATAATTTAATGTGGTGCTAGAATGGCTAGTACTTTGATGACGTGGGCTCACTTTCAAATTTCTGCACTGCTAAATACAGATAAAAGTCAAAACTGATTATATTTAAGGAATGTGAGGAGAACGTTTAATATGACCAAAATTTTCAGTTGTATCCTGGGCTGTATCAAAAGAAGCGAGGTGATACATCTCCATTCCACTCTTGTGACATCCCTCCACCTGGAGTGCTGCATCCAGCTCTGGGGTTCCCAACATAAGAAAGATGTAGACCTGATGGAGTGAGTCCAGAGAAGGCCACAAAGATGCTCAGAGGGCTGGAGCACCTCTCCTATGAAGACAGGCTGAAAAAGTTGGGAGACCTTATAGAAGCCTTCCAGTACCTAAAGGAGGCTTGAAGAGAACTGAAAAGGGACTTTTCACAAGGGCATGTAGTAATAGTACAATATATAAGAGCTTTAAACTGCAAGAGGGCAGATTTTATGTCAGGAAAAAAATTCTTTCCTGTGAAGACGGTGAGGCAGTGGAACCAGCTGCCCAGAGAAGTCGTGAATGTCTGTGGTTGTTTGACCCTGGATGGTGTCAGGTCCATCTTGGATCTGACTGTCACTGGATCTGCCAAACATGGGAGAAGCTTCTGGCAGATTCTCACAGAAGTCACCCCTGCAGCTCCCTGCTACCAAAATCTTGCCATGTAAACTCAAGACAATGATCATTCCTGGGAGTATTCAAAACAGGCTGTATGGGGCCTTGAGCAATATCGTGAAGCAGATGGTCTTCACTGCCCGTGGCAGGGGAATTGGAGCTAGATGAACTTTTCAAGTCCCTGTCACCCCAAACCATTATATGATTCTCTGATTCTCAGCAAATTCTATAGGAAAAAAAAAAAAGAGGGAGGGAGAGAAGGAAAGAGGAAGAACATTGATGTAGGACAGGAGAAAGTTTCACACACACAGGATATTCAGAAATTAGTTAAAAATTTGAAAGAATTCAGATAATCAAAACTGTCCAATATTTCTAAAAACCAATAATTTTGTTCTTTCAATGTTATTAGTTCCAGTACTCTCTTTGATTATGCCTCTAATGTCTTCTCAAAGCCTTCATTTTAAGTAATTAAGGATTTATAGGTGAGGTCTCTGCACTGCAATAAGTATTGTCTTGGAATGTGAAATATGTATATTATTTAGCTGCAGATTAGGACTGAGTGGCTATTAAATTCTGAAAAGTCACTGAACTGACATTCCACCCCTATCTTTCTCCATGAGAGCTATAAACAATGTGGATTATGAAAGGAGAAAAAAAAATCCAGGGTTAGAACCAAAACTGTACTTTTACTACTGCACATCAAAGTAATTTAGAAAGTTGCTTTTCTATGAAATTGCCGTAACTTTCACATCTAAATGCTATAATTTCATTATGCAGGTCTTTAGTGTACCTAAACTTAAGTATACTGGCTCCTTGTGCACAGCTATTCTAGTAAATGATGATGCAGCGCTTTATATTGATATTTAGAGTGAAAATCATCTCACCTAACTTGAGTTATCTATAATGTGGAAGTCTACATCTGAGACACACTCCCTAAAATCTCTTTATAGTTACTCCAAGTGAAGCAAAGAGGCATTTTTAGGAAGCAATTTGTTCGTTCTATTTTAAGCTGAGATTAATTGTTCCCTATAGTTGGTTCTTTCTCTCTCTCTAGGAGCATAAACGAATATATTGAGAATGCTTGGGGAAATTAGTTTTGGCATAGATATTCAGAAGGAGATGTCGACATTTAGACAGAGGAAGCCTGCCTTCAGATTCTGCATAGACAAACATAACAGAAAAGGCTGTGATAGTTCCAATTCTGTCTTTGCTTTGCAACTGGAAGTGCCGTATTTGAATGAAGGCACTAGCTAACAAAGCACTGCAAACATATTAATGAGGACTGCTGCATAGAGAGCATATATATGTGTTTTTAAAGTAAGCAAAGATTAGTGACTCAAATTTCTAAAGACGCATTAATTGTTAAAATGCTCTTTACTATGAAATTGTTTTATCAAGTGATTTTCTTTCCTGGTTTCTCAGCTATGTTTTTCCCTTCATGAGACAATTTAAAGTTGTAAACTAGCTGGAGATTGTATAATTTAAGTATCTTTGGGTGGGATTCAGTGCATATCCATATTTGCATATGAGCTATTTCACATTTCATATCCATGTTTACATATGAGATAGGTTTCTGAACTTCCAATATGGCCAGTGGAAATGTTGGAAGTGTAAAATATATGCTTCTAAATTTTAAAAATAGTAAATCCTAGAACCATAGAATTGTGAAAGTTGGAAAATGCCTTTAAGAACATCAAATCCAACTATGAATCAAATACTGTCAAGTCCATCACTAAAGCATGTCCTAGACGACCATGTCTTCACATCTTTTAAAACCTCCAAGGATGGCAACTCAACCACTTTCCTGGGCAGCCTGTTCCAGTGCTTGACAGCCTTGCAGGGAAAAAGTGTTTCCTAATATCCAAACTAAAACTCCCATGATGCAATTTGAGACCATTTCCTCTTGTCCTATTTCTTTTTACTTAGTCTAACATGCTTTTAACACTAAAAAAACTAATTCAGATTCTTTGGTGATTGAATATTGTCTTTTTGTTGCTGTGGCTTATATCTAAAGATCATTGTGGTCTGTTCTGCTGTCTCTTCCATGCAGGGTAACAAGAAATGTTTACAACAGTCAGCAACCTGATAAAACTACTCAGACATGAGAATGAAGTGACTGAAGAGACAGAATTACTTCCGTTATGTGAAAATACCATCACGTTCAAATAAGTTTATCGTTTCAGCACAAAAGGTGCGCTATTTTCTGAGATAGTGAGGTTTCTATACAGAAGATAAGTTAGCTTCCTTCAGGCTTGTCAACTGAACAAGACACAGGAAAAATAAAACCCTATTCATGAATTTTAGTTCTAAAAATACCTTAGCTTAAATCCCTTTAAGAGTTGAACTTCTTTGTCTACCAAGGAGTCTGCGTAGCATAGTTACTGTTAACAGTAAGACACTTTTACAAATACCAAACAGATATTAACCAAAATAATGTTTAATGTATTCACCTGATAAATAGCTGCACAGGTACAGATACATCTGGTATGGGAATTTAAAGTGTCATGTGAAGCAAGAGAAATATTACACTGCATGGTGTCATTGGGAGAAGACACTAATCCACTTGAACCTCACTGGCATATATTTTCACTACTCAGACTACTGATTAGTGTGCCAGAAGCCAATTATAGTTTGTGTTCTGTACTTATAGCTGGAATGTCTCTCTTTCATGACTTAGATTATCTGAGTCTATCAGTTGTCTATTCTTTTTTCAAATGTTTCATATTTCAAATGATATTTGAAACATTCAGATGTCTTACAGAAAGTGGAGGGAAACTAATAGGAATCGCTAAAAACTAAATTACAACTTAAAATGTTCTAACATAGACGTCCTATAACTTCACCAAACAAAGACCAGATTGAATAAAACATTGCCACAAAAGGGGATCAAAACTCTCTTTTTTCCTCCACAGTGACTCTGTCCTAGTTCTGAAATAAGTTATAGGCAGTGCACCCCACTGGCTGCTCCAGAGAGCAGGTTAATGATAAAAGAATAAGAGCAGAAATAAGACTGTCACTGCTCTGACACTTTTTTCTTCTTTTTGCCTTCAATGCAATGCCAAAGAAATAGTAATGGTCCATGTTTCTCTAATACTGAAGCCATACACTTTATAAAGCTGAGCTGTTTTACTACTTCTCACCTGACAATATAACTTATTAAATATGTGCCAATATAGTCTTCAGCATCACAATTGTCACAGTCTCTCCTGTGACACAGGTTAATGTCTTTGGTTCCCTCTTTCATCTTTTACTTGGCTTTAATAAGAACCTCTCAGCATCCACATTCACTACCACACTTTTGATTTCAGTGCTGCAGGTAGCTCTTGCAATTTAAGACACCCTCTTCCAAGGTCTCACTGATGACCTCAGTAAGCACCTCAGAAGGTGATTCCTCAGTGCTCCTGTGGTTGGAAATCTATTAAACCTGTGTCAAATGAATCTTAGCCTCTAATAAATGAAAACTAGAATGAACCAACAACCTTGGAAACTATTCATTGCCATCATGTCATCCACAGACTCAAAGTTTTTTTTTCTTTGATGCTTTTCTTTCTTTCACATCTGAATGTTCAGTGCCCTTACATAAGTTTTATCTCCAATTATTCTTGCATAAAAGTCATGCATATCTATCCTAACATAATAGTGCTTCCCATACAGATGAAACATATCTATATAATTTCTTCCTTCAGAACAGATATGAGGTGTTGTTTTATCTCCAGGAAACTAACCTGCTTCAAAGATACAGTGCGTTGTTAAAGATCCATGCAGGGTACAATTAGGAAAGAGGGAAATATGACATACCATGCTCAGGATCAAACTCAATGCATTCTACTACCTAGCCTGTGGAAGAGTCAGATGAATAAATTTAGATTAAATATTTTCTAAGTGTGTATAAACAGAAGGCATACTTACAGATTGCCTTCTAGAAATAAGAGATTGGTCTCATCACTGCTAATATTTTCAAGGCAGATGTCTAGCCTATCCCATACTTTACGTATCTGCCTAGAGTTGTGAAAGCTTGCAGGTTGTATTTAAGCTGGGGTGCATGTGGAATAAAATGGGGAAGAGTAGAATACTTTGAAAACCCTGCTGTTTTGTTCACTTTTAATCCACTAATTAGAATCAAACTGTGTGGAATCAGCCTTGAGGGGGTTTAGAAGACTCAAGACTTGTGCAGGATCAGGTGACACAGTCTTATTTCAAACAGTTTTAAAAGATAATTATCTAGCATGTACTACGTAGGTCATTTAAACAGGCATCCTTCAAACTTCTGTGTCAGCCAGACAAGTGGTACTTTAGCAGGTGCAGACTGATCTTGTGAAGGCTGCCTAAATGTGTCAATAATGACTGCCTGTGGTCAATATGGAGCTTTAAATATTTTACAAGTTCTGAGAGGCCATTTCTATGACCTAATCAATTTAATATTGAGGTATCAGAGCTGGGCAAATGGGAAAAAGAACTCAGCTGTGCTCTCCTGTCACATCAGACATTTGGTCTTGCACTTAATCTCCTTAATGAATTTTGCTCTTGTAAAGCTTAAGGGATCAGATGAAGGATGTGCAAATCACAGAGACCCTCATTCCTCACCCACCCCCTCATCATGTTTAATATACCAAGCCCTCAAGCTGCCATCACAATTCATCTGTCAACATGCCACCTGGGCTTTGTAAACTTCAGTATCTATACTGGATCCTTGCCATAATTCAGCAGGACCACTGTGGGCTCCTAGTCACTATAGGGAAGTAAAAGCATATACCAAAAAAAAATGAAAACCGCCCACCCATGCATGTGCATGCAGGAAATAATTTCACATTTGGGAATAAACCCTATGAATACCGGAATGAAAATGAATACAAATTCCAGAAGTTGATCAAAGACAGTGAGAAACATCTCAGGATGACTGAAGACTGGAGAAAAGCCACAAAATCCTTCTTCAAGGTAAGCTACCAAATTTCACAGTGTCATGGTAACCTTTGAGTACATAACCAGAAGCCTGGGACATAGCAAAGAGAGGAAAAGAAGCTCTTGTGCCCAGGAAGTATTCATACAAGTGAATGGGTTCAACATTATCATTCTTGCAGCAGAAAAGACTAGTATGTTATGAGGAGGCAGACTGATGAATGTTATAGAATGCCAGCTACTGAGATGGTGTATGAAATGGATATCTCCAAATCAGGATTTGTAAAGATATTTTCTATTTTATGGCACAACATAGCTTACTCCAGAAAATCAGTATGTCTGTCATAACATGGTCTGATGTCTCAGCTTGCAAACTTTGCCAGTCATAATTCTGATTATGATACTGTACTGAGTTGCATTGAATGAATTGTTCTTCAAGAGCTTGTTCCAGAATTAACTTAATCAATAACCGTATAAGACTGTGTGCATGATTCTCCATTCTGGGAAAAAAAAAAAAATTAATAACCAACCCCTAAAACCAAAGTTTTGTACTTGGGTCATCTAAAATATAACAAGTAGCTAGGAGTCAGTAACATTCCAGTAAATTTTGCACCAACAGCAGGTTAATAGGATGAGATGAAGAAAGAATAAAACAGTAAAAGACAAAGGAAAGATGGCAAGTGAATGTGAGAAGAATGACAAAACACAGAGCCTTCAAAAGACAAAACCTTCTGAGGTATACCATCTGGAGCTAAACTGAGTCATGCATCTGCTAATGTTGTGGGAGAGGAAGACTGACTCAGAGAAGCTGAATCCCACACTAAACTGCCTAACATGAAGAATGCACTTAGCGTTACACCTTTTTATGGGGTGGATTTTTTTTAGGTTTTGGGTTGTTTTGATGATGCTTGTTCCCATATAGTCATTTTGCTTGGTGAACCAAACAGAACGAGGAAGGGATCACAAAATCATATTCCTTATTTTACAGGAACCCTAAGGGCTAGGACCAGAGCAGCAAGAATCTCAAGGAAACTGCCCTAACCTTGCAGATTCCAGGAAAAAATAAATAATCTGCGTACAATCGCTGTCTTATTGGATCTTTTTTTTACAACAAAGTTTGTCAAGAAACTCTGTTTGTTTTAGCACAGTAAAACATAAACTTTAACAAATATTTTAACTCCTGTTTGCTGGGTATCATGTTAACAATGAAGTATTTTCATAAGGGAAATGACTGTTTTCTGAGGAAAGAAGGTTGTTTTTTTCTTTTTTTAAAATTTTTTTCAGGGTTTTGTTGTTGTTTTGTACAGAGAATGTGTCATGAGCTCCTAGAGGTATGAAATTACTTAGTCATGCACAATATTTCTTGTCAACCTCACCCTTTGAGGTGAAAGATTTATTGTATAAATAGAAAGGCATCAGAGATCTCTTTCAAGTGGAGTGCTGAACATTACCTGAGATAAGAAAGGCATCCTTGCAGATCTTAGTAATACCACCAGTACCAAAGATGGAAACTGAGAACACACAGACTAGTAGAAAACTCTTTGCCAGGAACATTTTCTGATGCTGAATCTCTGACATATTGAGCTTCATTAGACAGTATTTCTGCAGCTTTCTTAAGTCACATAACGAGAATGAAGTCTCAAAGTTGCTCAGCTTATGCTGATACTAGCCTTGTACAACAAAGACATGGTCCAAAGAAGGGGCCCAAAGATGATGAAAAGGACTGGGAAGTCTGACATGTGAGGAAACACTGAGACAACTGGGTTTATTCAGCCTAGAGAAAAGAAGGCTTAGAGGAGACCTGATCATCATGTTCCAATGTTTAAAGGATGGTTAAAGATAAGGCAGGGACATCCTTTTCATTCTGCAAAGAGGAGGGGTAATGGGTACAAGTTACTCCTGTGGAAATTCTGATTAGATACAAGAAGAACATTTCCATAATGAGAACAATGAGTCATTGGAATAATCTCCCCAAGGAGGTAGTAAATTCCCCCAATAGAGGACACTTCAGATTCAGCTGGATGGGGCTGTGAGCCATCTTGTCTAGACCATGCTTTTGCTAAGAAGGGTTGGACCAGACGATCATTGGGATACCTTCCAACCCAGTATTCTATTATTCTACTATATGCTGAAAATGAAATTGTTTTGTTGTTGTTGTTTTGGGTTTTTTTTCCTTTCTTTTTTTTTTATTTTTTATTTTGTTTTGTTTTTTGTTTCTTGTTTTTCGTTTTCCTGATCAAGACTGAATTTTTCTGAACTTCTGTAAAATTATGCAGTTGAAATTGCTTTTTTATTAAAAATGACATTGCTTTAGATCTTTAAATCTCAGCTTCATTATTCTACCTTTTTTTTTTTGTTAACAAACAAGAAGTCAGGTTTGTTCATAAAATAATACATTTTGACCTTAGTAAATGACATATGATCCCTTCTAGTGAAATTATTATCACTCAAGAAAGCATAGCAAATTTGCTAAGAGATCAACTAACATTGCATCAAAACATTTTTATTTTCCCATTGATTGAATTGAAAAATCAAAATATTGATAAACTACTTTGCCATAAATCAAAATTCAGTAATTTTAGTGTAAAAGTATGCAGTAAATATAAATGTTAATGTTTTCTAATATTAATTTGTTATGTTTGGATAAGGTTGGATGAAAAGCCTCAGGTTGTTTGTGCATCATCACTGCATCTAGTTTTGAACTGCGTGGCAGTATAAATATTGCAGGACATAGATAGCAAACCAAGAATCTTGAAATAATTTTGAATTTTACACCAGAAAAACACTTTCCTTACACCATATGAACACTTAGTGAAAACAACTGCTGACCATAACTGAGTTTAAATCTTAAGTAAGCATAATCAAGAAACTGAAAAGAATTTCTATCCATTTTCACCAACAGCAACTCTGTGAATAGTCAGCTCAAAGCTAGCACTTTTATTAAAATTATAAAATATACTTTATTAAAAGTATTGAAATATTTAAATTGATGGTTGTTAAAATAATGCCAAGAGACAGTCATGAGCAAGGACAAAAATGAAATTTTCTTAAAAGGTGTCATTCATCCCATTCAAAAAGGGATATCTGATGATATCTCAAAAAAAACCTTCGTATATAGCCTAGTGCGCATATGCAAATAATACAAATACACATATATATAAAAGTTCATATATACAAACGTGCAGTTTATAGACACGCTCACACACATATACAGACACTTATCATATACTTAATACACAAATGGGACAAATTTATATGAAAAATTAATACTGCAGAAAAACTTTCTGAGGATTTGCTCTCTTTCCTTCTCTTTCATCCCTCCCTTCACATGTATACATAGCGCATCTGTTGTGTTCTGCAGAATTCTGTCACTCTCTTGAGACTTTTGTCCACTTCTTAGAGGCCTTCATCCTGGCAAGCTGACAGTATCCTTCAATGCTTATGGAATATTCCAATTCCATCCTTTTTTAAGCACTTCACGTTATGTCAAAATGCCATTCTCAATAGCTTTGATCAAATTGGATTTCATTTGAAAAAACCTGTAGTAAACAAAGCTGAACTAGGCACCTTCCTGAACATGTCTAGTTCACTCCAGGTTTCTTAGGTATCCCAGCTTCAGCTCTTGATGGCTTTATTTGATATCTGTACTTACACAGTTTATTTTGATTAATGACATTAATTAATTTTGGTTCTTTTTTACCACTTTAAATAAGCTAGAAATAAGTCTGGATTTTCCAACACACATAACTCAAGCCTAAAAGTACGAACCAGTATAAAAACATTATGTACATTTTATATTATCTTGCTTAAAAACAAATTTGAAATTTTGCAATAAATCTTTTTTACTAAGCAATTTGAAACTGCACAGGAGTACATTATTTTTCTTATTAGCTAAATTTCCATAGCAATATCATGCTGATAAATGTCATCAGCGATGCCATAAATTTTACTTAAATTAATACAAACAATGATGCTTTATTAGTATGTACAATGGAGCACATCTTAAATAATCATTAGATTCAAAAGACTCTATTTTCTTGACTCTTTTAATTTGCTGTATGCATGTCCAGAAATTTGCCAAATATCTTTTCAAATAAGCATTACACAAAAAGCTGTCTCTGCCCTTTGTTCTGCCCTTTTATGATTTGGAAAGCACAGAGGCACAATAGCACTTAGGAGGAGAGTCAGATATTTCACACAGAATCACACAGAGTATTTTGAGTTGGAAGGGACCCACAAGAATCATCGAGACTTACTCTGAAGAAAGGCCTGTAGAGGGATCAAACCCACAACCTCCCTGTTATTAGGTGCTATTTGATTGATTCCAGGTGCTAATTGATATTTGATTCCAGAACACTTAAAAAGGGAGCACAGCAACGAGAAAGACACCTGCAAATGATGCACCACAGTAGCCAAGGAAAAAGGAGGAAATAAATTATGTGTTCTTTTTAAACAAACGGAATGCTTAAGCCAAATAATGTTTTTATCACTCAAGAGTAAAGAAGGAAACAGATTGTCTAGTGGGCTTTAGGGCAATTCTGAACAATTCTAACTTACATCCTCTGGTGCTCTGATTAGACCTTGGAAGCACACAGCACTGAAGGTAACTCTTGCCCTGCCTGATGCCTGGTGACTCAGAATGATGTCAAGAGCTTTGCGTTCAAACATATGCGTCCACATGTCTCCTCACCTTAAACTTCCCTCCACACCTTGACATGGAAAAGTAATATATTTTCTTAGGAATTTTTTGCTTTATCACTGAAGAAAGCTAAGAGACAAAAAGAAAAGATAAGAATTAACTCAGAGGGAATAGCCAGTCAGCTAAGGTTGGCTAAGCTATGCAATTGTGCTTTGAAGCAAATGAACCTTACTTTGAACCACTTCAAACAACTGGAAAAGAAAAAAATCCTATCAAATCTGGCATGAGGGAAGCATATGTGAACTGCACATGGTCTGAAAAATGAGATAAAGGATCTAAATAGCTCTTTTACTGTCTTTATGCCCTGATTCATGGAAACAAGAGAGTACTTAAACACATGCTTACTTGCAGGCATCTGCTTTACGTTTATTGTCTTCAAATGAGAAAGCCAATAGTTAAGTTTATATGTGGTCCTGAATGGAAAGAAACATAAAACACTCTGTCAGTGTGGTTCTGATTTGGGTCCCTACCTTTGCAGCATAATCAAAGTAGCTGCTTAACTTTATTGCAAGTTATTTTTAGACAAGACACAAATAAACTGTCAAGATCAGCTCTCAGAAGTGAAATACAAAAGCTCCAGGTGTATATTGTGGTTTGCTTAGTGTCAAAGATTTGGTTTCATCCACTTCTAGGAGAAAGAGATTGTAAAATTGCTTAAGAAGACACTGCAGAAAAACATTTTTGGGTATGTGCAGGTGAAAAAATATCAATAGGTATACCTTAATGTTTAGGATATTAATTTCAATACCTCAGTTCAAGGCCAGCATATCCCTATTTACATTTTTCTTTGGTTCACAGTAATCTTTACATTGTAGGTGACCCTGTGTGGACTAATTAAATCCCAAGTCATGGCCCACTTGAAAAATAAATAAATACAAAACAAAACACTTCACTGAACAGAGATCTACCCCTAGGGAAGTGATGAGAGACCAAAATATGTGACAGATGTTAGTCACATTGCTTAATGCACTACTGGAATTTGCTTGGATACTATGGTGATGATTGTGGAGTGAGAACCTATATAGATTAGAACTATTTAGTAAGATGTATCCTAAACAGACTCATTACACAGCTATTACTGAAAAAAAATCGGAGAGGAGGTGATGCATGAGTTGTAGAACAGCACACTTGTAAACGTCTTTCTATATATATGTTCTCCTAAAAAAGCCTTGTGTCTACTATTAAATGATAAGTAGAACAATTGTTTTCAATTTTAGATCATTTATCTATGCTTTAATTTGCCATTCTGTTCATGAAGCATCAAAGATGCAACAGCAAAGCCTTTAGAAAAGCTGCTTAGCACAATAATTAGCTTTTGTATTGAACATAAAAGGCAGTCATGAACTCAGAATAGAACAGTAATAGATGAACCAGAAAAATAGAATGCAACTGCCAGAAAAGATGGGACAGTGCTGTTGGTTAAAATACTGTCCATTTCCCTCAGGATTCATGCAAGTCAGTGGTTTGCAGGTCGCACAAATAGTGCAAATTTTATTTGCCGTTGATTGGATAGATGAAATTTGCTTAAAATAAGCCAAATAGTTTAATCAAAAGGAATTCTTAATTACAATCACAGAATCACAAAATATGCTGAGTTGGAAGGGACCCAAAAGAATCATTGAGTCCAACTCTCGGTCCTGCACAGGACCCAAGAGTCACACCATGTGCCTGAGAGCATTTTTCAAATTGTTCAAATGCTACTTGAGCTCTGTCAGGCTGCGACCACTACTCTGGGGAGTCCAGTCCAGTGCCCAACCACCCTCTGGATGAAAAACCTGTTCTTACTATCCAGCCTAAATATCCCTTGACACAACTTGAGGCCATTCCCTCGGCTCCTGTCACTGGTCACCAGAGAAAAAAGATCAGTGCCTGCCCCTCCTCTTCCCCTCACAGGGAACCTGTAGACTGCAATGAGGTCTCCTCTCAGTCTCTTCTCCAGGCTGAACAGATCAAGTGACCTCAGCTCTCAAGGCCCTTCACCATCTTTCTAGCCCTCCTTTGGACTCTAGTAGCTTTATGTCTTTCTTGTATTGTGGTGACAAAAACTGCGCTTGATATTCAAGGTGAGGCTGCACCAGTGCAGAGCAGACTGAGACAATCCCCTGCCTTGACTGGCTGGCAATGCTATTGTTTCCTTAGTAAATTTCTACAGGACTTTTATAGGACAGAAATTAATAGCATAAGCACAATATTGTCTAAAAAAGTTATCCTAGCAAGTGGCTATGACCAGGCCTATATATTCAATGCCTGTAAAACAGAGAAAAACTCAGGTGTTCGAAATGTTCTGTGGCTTTACCAAATTTCATAATCAACTCAGAATTTAGGTGGTGGTGTAATGCAATTTTCAGATCTCCATGTGGCTTCCTTTGTTCCCCTGCCTTGTATGCTATTGGTTCATTTTAAAATATGCATCCTACTGTTCCTTAAAACCTACTGGTGTGTTCCCCCTGCCAATTTTCCCTTCCTCCTCCTGAGACTGGCTCTGGGGGAGACAGTCCCTCCCCTTTCTCTTCCCCTTATAAGCCCGTGTCTGCGTCAGAGAGAGGTCTTTCATCTCTGAGCTGCTAGCCCTATTCCCGTCCCTTGCATATCCTCCCCCCTTCCCCTCCCCTGCAGCCCTTCTCCCCCAATACCCCAAATAAACCTCCCTGGCAGAACAGAGATGGAGTCCAGATTCGTTTCTTCGTCTTACTTCATTTCCTGCTGAATTTCTGTGGTTGGGAGACTCACGCCACGCCGCGGACTCCGGGGGCCACCCACCCCGGATCCGGTGGAATTACGCGGACCAGGGACCAGGTCTGGGGGGGCAGCCGGCTCCTGCCGCCCTCCCGGACCCTGCCGCATTAGGCTTCGGTTACAATATTCCAGTACATTAAACTATTAAAATTACTGGAATTTGAAAAGATAATTTTCTTCCTGTGCTTTTATTTGCTGTTGTTTCTCTGCTTGCAGTACAGAATGTATTCATCACATCTGGTGATACCATTCTGTCTCCTTTTTCTTTGTCAGTTACTCCAGTTATCTCAGAAAAGCATGAAATGACACTTTATCAAATAACAGCTATTACATAATGGCTTGTAAATGAAGCAGGACTGCCAAAGTCAATGGCAGATATAAATTAAATTTGGCTATCTCAGATACCAAAGGCAAAAAATGAGCACTTCAGAATCTACACTTTTTAAAGTAATGCAACAGAATCTTACAAAGTTCATGAAATTTTGGACAATTTATATTTTTAAACTTCCACATTACAAAAACTTATTGTTTTTCCACAGTATCACAAATAATGATTCATCAAAGAACTTCTTTGTAGGTTTGCTCTTTTCATCTTTAACTTGCTTAAATTTACTCAAAATTTTTGCACAGAATAACCTGATTTTAGCTAAGTATGAGAATCTAGTATCAAAAATTTCTCACAGTATTCTGACACTCATCTCAGAGTCTACAAAATCAGATAGGTGAGATCTCAGCAAAATCCAGATTTCTGTTAGTGAATTCACTAAAAAGGGATAAAATAGTGCTAATTTCAGCAGTCATGCTAACAGCCATAATACTGTACTCCGAAGTATTGATTTTTAGTTCCAGAATGCTTTGCAAATTGTAAGTGATATATCCTCACATGGCTCTTGGGAAAAGAAAAAAATGTTGCTAGCCTTTTCAGAGAATATTCTTGTTGAGAACCTGACAGTGTTAAGCATATTGTTGCAGGACACAAAGCAAGCCTTGAGAGCTGCAATTTGGTGTCAGGAACTCCTAACCCTATGCTAACTGCAGTGGACCACATTGTCTCTCATGCCTTGCCTGAAGCACACCAAGTATAGAACACTCAACTTATTGGATGTCAATAGTAAAGATAGCTCCAAGATGAACTCATATTGATGAATGAACATTCAGAAGTAGTTGTGAAAGATAAAATAAGCCTGACTTTTAACTTTAAATCCTTATCACAAATGTTGGATGTGATGTCTCATACATAGGATGTCTCATACATAGGTATGAAATTTGTTTCCCTAAACTTCTGTTTGAATGGATTGTCACTAAGTTAGTACCCAAATTTCCATCTCAGGCATTCTGATCACAATGCCTTTTGTTGTCAGGCAGAAAAAAAGAGATCTGGCAGACTAAAACACTACAGCACCAACTAGAAGACAGCCATTTAGAAAAAAGTCCGACAGTCTCCTAAGAGATAGCAGTAATTTCAAAACAATTATGTTCACTGCTGCAAAGAAACTGTAAGAGTCATCAAATTTTCTTTGCAACTTCAGTAATTTAAAAACTCATCACTGGAGGTAGCCTGTAAAGTCAGTAGAGCTCTAAGCTCCAGAGGTAATTCACCCAATCCCAATATATAAAGAGGCATGAATTTACAGACACAGTGAAGAAAAACCACAGTACATTGACTATTTGATCATACACCTTGTATCAGAGGTATTGCTCTCAAAAGATGATCCATTATGTGTTAAACTTGACTGCCTGCCATATGGCCACCAAGCCAATCTCTAACTCCTTCTCCTCAGCTAGACATGGACAGAATTATAGAATCTTAGAATTTTTTGTGTTGGAAGGGACCTTAAAAATCATCTCACCCAGTATGGACAGGAACACCTTCCACTAGACCAGGTTTCTAAAAGTCCCATCCAAACTTGTCTTGAACACTTCCAGGGATGTGTCATCCACAGCTTCTCTAGGAAACTTCTTCCAGTGCCTTATAAATAGAGAATTTCTTTCTCATATCTAATATAAATCTACCCTCTTTCAGCTTGTACCCGTTATACTTTGTCCTACCAGTACAGCCCCTTGTCAAAAGTCCCTCTACAGCTCTCTTATAGGACCCTTTAGATACTGCAAAACTTCTATAATATTTCCTTAAAGCCTTCTCTTCTCCAGGTTGAAAAACCCCAACTGTCTCAGCCTGGCTTCATAAGAAAGGTCCATAGGAAAAATAAGATTAAAAGGTTCTGGACTGAGATAAAGAACAGGTGATCATTTATCAAATACTACCATGGGAAAAGCATTCTTGCTTTGAGGAATATTAATGTAATTTATTGCAATTAAAAATAGAGTGAGATGGTGAGAAAACAAAGACAAAGCTAACAATACCTTTCTCCACTCCTAACCTTTCTCCTCCAGTCTATCTTTACTCCTTCGTTCCTGTTCCCGACTCTTCTGTTTCCATCTCCCTTAGAGTGACACAGGTGAGATGGAGTATGGGGGCAGTGATCACTTAACACCTCCTCTCTGTTGCTCCTTCTTCACATTTTTCCACTGCTTGCATGTGGGATCATTCCACAGGCTGTAGGTCTTAATGATCTGCTCTAGCATAGGTCCTTTCCATGGGTAGAACCCTTCAGCAATAGATTACTTGAGCATCGATCTCCTATAGAGCCACTAGTCCTGACAGAAAACCTGCTCCAGTGTGGGCTGTTTTCCTTTCTGCCAGGAACACTCTTTTGTGGCTATCCTTGGGCCGCAGCTTTCTCCAGGTCACCTCCACCTGCTCTGGTGTGGGATCTTTCACAAGCTACAATGTGGATAACTGCTTCACCTCAATCCTCTACAGGCTGCAGGGGGACAATCTGCATCACTGTGGTCTTCACCACAGGCTGCAGCTGCAGGTGAATCTCTGCTCTGGTGCCGGGAGAACCTTCTCCCTCTTCCCTGACAGTTATTTCCACCATATTTTTCTTATCCCTCTCAGAGCTTCTATGAATAATTTTTACTCTGAAATATGTTATCACAAAAGCACCACCAGCTCAGCTCTGGCCAGCTGTGGAGTCATCTCTGTTGGACATGATGCCAGCTCCTGGTCTCTTTTCACCTTACAGTTCCCCCTGCTACCAAAACCTTGACTCAAACCCAATGCATCCATAAACATTTGAAAACATGCTTTAATCTTTAGAACAAATCTTATTGCCCTACTTCTGACATAGCTTATCATCAAACAATCATATCCTTTAAATGTGTAATGCAAGGTAACAAAAACGAACTTAGACGTGTTATATTGTGGTGTCTGTGTTTGTTTTAAACATAGATTTCATAATGGATTTTTTCAAATCACAATTGATATAGTCATAGCATAACACAGTAGAACAGATGAGATAGATGCTTTGATCTGCTGCTATTTTGCAGCCCTAGAAAAAATCCATTTCAACAAAGATGCATAAACTTATACTCACAGAAGTCTCAGGGATATGCTTGAATGGGCATAGCATTCATTGGACATGCCTCCGTCAGAAAAAATTGCACAAGCCTATTGAATTTCTTCTTGTAGTGAAATAATTTCTTCAATGACTTTCCCAGAGTTCTTATATTTTAATGGCAAAAGTATTATTAATTTCTTTTATTTTCTGTTTTATTATTTAGTTATTCAGTGTTGTAAAGTTGTTCCATTTATTGTTAACCTATTTCTGCCTGAGCGTTTCTTGTAATTGCTTCATGAAATCTAAATTTTCCTCTGTCAGGAAAGAACAATAATGTAAAGAAAAGCATACCATTAATAATAATAAAAATAATGAAGTCTATTTAAATAAAACAATTTTTCCCTAAGCACATTTATGCATAGCCACCACAAACAAATCCCACTGTGTCTTCTGCATTTGGAGAAGGCCACTATCGAAGCCTTGCTGTATGCCAGAGGATTCACCAAAATTCTTCTGTTCCATTATCAGTGAATATAAAGCCCCAGCAAATGGAAATACAGGGGTGGAGGAATGCCATTATATTAATCAGTTGTTTGTAACAACTTGCAAGGACAATAGGAGCTTTCAAACAACACCTCCTCAGCAATATTTTCCCCATAATGTACCTTACAGTCCACCTGGGAGCATCAACAGCTGGTTCAGAGCTACATAGCACCAAAGCACTGACACTTTAATATTAACAGACATCTTTTGTATTGACAATGGGTCCAATTATAAGGAAGCCTGGGGAGAAGTGATGGATATAGATAGATTTTCAAAGATAAGAGCACAACCTTGTCTTTTTCTCATATTTTGTATTTTCCACTCTATGCCACTCTTATGGACTTGTGTGGGATCCTTACAGAGGAAATCACTGCTTTGTTCAATTATTTATACAAGAGAATGTGAAAAAATAACATCAAATTTGCAATTATTTAATAATTGTTGATGATGATGATAATAATAAAATCAATTGTAATAAGCAGATTTTATTTCCACTCTGATTTCCCTAAATTAGAAGGCGTTTTATACAACTATCATAAATGTCTACTTGCTTTTTGCAAGCATCTCCTAAAAAGAAAAGAATAATCTGAGATTAAGTATTTTTAAGACTCCAATCCTATTCCTAGAGAGCCAGGGTAGGGTGACAGGTAAGTTCCTCGACAGGCACCCTAGGCTGTGCCCACATCCCACTAGTCACTACAGAAGACTATCTGAGAATCAGTGTTCTCATCTTCTACCAGTCTTCAGTCAAATGCTAAACTAGATTCACCATAGGAAAAAAAAATCTATATTTAAATGAAAGAAAACAAAACAAACCCAAGTAATAATACATTTTTCCAG
Organism: Grantiella picta; assembly: GCA_013397955.1. NCBI lineage: Eukaryota > Metazoa > Chordata > Aves > Passeriformes > Meliphagidae > Grantiella > Grantiella picta. The sequence continues at coordinate 1,042,533 of VZRM01003341.1, read as the reverse complement.
GTTTCAGATCTTAATAATAAATGAACAATATATGGAGAGCTTTTTGGAAACAAGTAATTGTAGTAATTATACATAATGTTCAGACCACTGAAATGCAATTTCACCTGTAAGAAACACGGTAATATAATGAACAAATGTTCTGTCTTTCCTTTGGAGGTGCCAATGCTCTTCTCTAGTTGGATTCACTCTGTCTTATGTAAATGGGAAGTGGCTTCTATCAAATGAAATAATAAAACCATAGAATTTCACTACTGGGGACGGTAAATCAAGCAGAAAGAAGGTTATGGTTCTCTTATTTTTCTTACTAAATTCCCATGAAATTAAGGTGGCAGTGCCCCAATTACTGTTCCATGAAAAGTGTAGTCTATGTCTTTTCCTTTTGCTACCAAAATATTTCCCCTGTTGATTCTTTGCAGCAATAATAAAAAGCAAGATGTGTAACAACAAATTAAATAGAAGCTCACATAAACAAAAATTGTTGACATACACTAGGCCTTGTATGGAGGCAACCAGAATTAACCAGCTCATCCTTTTTATAAAGTAGTCATTTAAAATATTCATAATGTTATGTTGTTGATAGTGATGATATGTTTTTAGACACAGCTAGTTCCAGTTTACATTGACATACTGTCATCAATTATGCTTCACCATCTGTGAACATAATTAAGTTTACCCTTAAATTTGATTTTAGAACATATCATTCACAAGTGACTCTTGTTTACTAAACACACTTGGAATAAGCAAAAACTGAATAGCATGCATTTTGAATAAACTAGAAACAATTTTGCATGCAGGCATCACAGGGCTATAAATGCATAATTTATCCATTCTCAATGTATAACACACCTGAGCCCTTTCCAGGATTCAGGAGCTCACTTAAGCTTCATGTGCCATTATTCAAATCACATTTATACTGTTGTCATTGTCTATGACTCTGAGTTGCAAAGAGTTTAATGTTGTCTTAAAATAGATGTAAGTGCTATTGACCCCATCTTAATAGTCAGTTAAGAGGAATTAGAAATAATATATGCTTTTCTTCCAGAGGTACACAATGGTATCTCACACAATATTTTGTCAGCTTTCCAAAATCCTGACGTACTGAACTCCATGGAAAGTATACAATAATATCTTTCATGAAGTGCTCTAGATCGAACACATAATCTCAGTAGTTCACATAATATATATTCTGTAGCCTTATTGGGTAATCATAATGTTTATTGCCAATGTAGCATTGCTTCCTATTTATAGAATTGCTTCCTGTTTGAACAACTGTGATTATACAATACATTTTCCCAATATGTTCTAAAACCGTTCCTGAAAATTACCTGTTTTCCTGGCTGCATCTTCCTGTTAACCTATTTACTAAAATATATGTGGAAATCGCACACCATAGGAGGTCAAAATCAGTCGAAGTGAATCAATTTAAAAATTCAAATGAAGTGGGGCCTTTTTTTTTTTAATGTCCTCCAAGCTCTGATCTTGTTAACATATTGGAAAGAAAACTAGCAACATGAAGAAGCTGTTTAGATCTCCTTTCAGAGGGAATGAGAAAATGAGACAAAAATCTATTAGTAATACTATTCTGTACTACCAACCCAGCGTGGCACTCCTGCCTCTTTTACAAGGTCAAAATAACAGCGTTGATAGCAAAACCTTCAACATTACCATCATGTCTTGACACCTCTAAATTTTCATAGTATTTATCCATGAAATACCTCTGAGAGATAGCAGTGCATTGTCATCCCAATTTGCATAGGAGGAACTAAGACACAGAAATTACAGAGCACAGTTCAGAATGCTTTTGGAAATTTAAAAATACCAAAGTCTGTGGGAAATTAGTCTGCAGGAAAGTAAAGAACACCACACTTGATAGGTGAAAATTGACATCCTCTTCGCCAATGCACAGGGCAAACAGGCCAAAGAGAAATCACTGACCCCTGTCAAGCAACATTCCTGTACAACGTCTGTTGAATGCCAGCTTTTCACATGGACTATTTGGGCTGTTGAGCTTTGCTCTGTTTTCAGGCAGGACTAGGGTTCAGTGCTTTGTCAAATGCTATGTAAGATGGCAAGATCAGTACACAGAGTTTAAAAATGTACTGTTTTGAATGGGATTTAATCAGCTGCATGGGGAATGGGAAGAAGCTGTAAATGAAGCACAGTGCATTTTCGGATAGATCTCAAGGGAGATATCATGACCTAAGTCTATCTTGACAATTTTTTTCTTAAATTCTTGACATTTTTTTCATAAGGAGTAGTGAGATGAGAAATATGTTGCAAATTATAATTAGATATTATAAGAATCTGTGCCTGAATTTGATGTTCTGTTGCATGGCCTCACTTGATCCCAGCACTAAGTAACATTTCCATGGCCTGTAGTGCAACTCAGTCCTGCTAGGATGTGTAGTGCACACTCATTCCTGTGGGGGATGCTGGGATTCTTCATAAGCAGTTCTTTGTCTGTGACTAGGAGCACACATTCCTGGGTCTGGCCAGCAATATTAGCTGAGAGCAGGAGAAATTGTTCTGGAGTACCTGGAAGTAGCAACTTCAGCCACCAGACCTCTTGTGACATGCTGGCAATGGGTTTGAACCAGCTCAAGTGGTTCCAACCATAGCCCAGGACAACAGCTCCCAGGACTGCTCAGATGGTGGCTGGAAGCAAATATCTGTTTTTTCTTCAAGCTTCTGAGGCCCATCCCCCTGTTCAGTATCCCACAAGCCTTAACTATCCTGGCCCAGTGATAGGAAACCCCTGTGAGTTTGGAGAAACCTTCAGATGATCCTGTTGTCCAGGCATATCTGTCTGGAAAAGCTGTTATGATCAGAAGTCGTAGGGATGAGCATCTGAGTACGATTTTGAAAGAAAACAGTAAAGTAGCTGGAAAGAGATATATTTGAAGAAAAGGCTTATTCTGCAGCATGAGAAATAGACCTCTCAGAAGTTCTGCCAGCAGTGGTTAAGATACCTGTGGGACACACCAAGGGACACCTGCCGTTGGTGTCCTAAAATGAACCACCAGAGGCTAGATTCCTCTGGAAGCCTTCCAAACTGTTACCTTTAACACACAGCAAATATATGGCCAGCTCAGTCCTCTCATGAGAGAGGATTTTGCTGGGCAGTAGGAAAGCTTCCTTCCAAGCATCAGAAAGAAACAGGAGAGAGGTAAGCAGAGACTGCAGGAGAAGAGGATATGATAGGGGAAAATAGCATCATTTTCACCCCAGAGAGAACAAAAAAATGCTTGATTAGTGCTTTACTGATAGGACTGTACTTTATGATTGATGTGTCAGAAATGGAATGAAAGAAGACCAGAACTAAATAGAATTTCATACATTTCTTTTACTGCTTACATGGGTTTTCAAAAATAATTTTTATAATACTGGAAGCTTACTAGAAGGAAGAGTTTCTATTAAAAAATTTAATATTGCTGACCTGTTTTATCCTTTCTGTTCTTAGGTTTATGACTTGTCATTTGATGACCTATTGTCTTATCTAATTTTTCTGATCTCAAACAATGGTTTATTTATCTACCTTTAAAGATTTGACTCCCTCCACAACAGGATATTAAGCACATAAACATGAGTCAATAAGAGAATGTTGATGATGAAGACTTACGAAAAATCAAGAAGTTTTTACATGACCTCTAAATATATATGACTGAAACAGCTACCTTTGAACATTAAAGCGACAACATTTTTTTACTACATTCAATTTCTGAAAACGTGGAATTTACTGAGCTCATATATGATATGCAAAAGGTAAGCAATGGAGTATATAGCTGCCAAAGAGAAAGTAAAGTCAAACAATTATTAGTGCATCCTAGTCTTTCAATTCCTAAAACTCTCCTACAGTGGGAAAGTAGGAAAGGAATATTCCTCTACAGAGGAATTAAGAGGTCTGCAAACATCCACTGGCATTAACTGTTAATATGTGTTAAGAATGGATTCAAAATATTCACAGACTTACTCCCCTTATGTTGCAGCAAGCCAAATTTTCAATTGAGGTAGACTTTCTCAGGGACACTACATTTTGCATTTTCCATTGGCAGTCTCTGTTTTCCAGGATGTATCAGGAAACATGTGCATGAGATACGTATATAGATAAGTGAAATAGACAGAAAACACAGGTCATAGAGAAAGATCTGTTCAGAGGTTAGTACTTCAATGCCTTGTGTTTGAAATGATAAACTAAAGAAAAGCTAAATGGAATTATTCTTCAAAAAACACCTTTTGGAAAGTAAAAGCTGCTCTTTAGAGCAGGGAGTGACAAGGATGAAATTTTAGACTAATGGCTTAACTTCTCAGCTCATCTTTCTGTCAAGCCCCTTTCATCACACCACCTTATAAATCAAGTCCAAATGAATCCCTCCCAAGTGAGAGTCTTTTCAGAAAAATGACAAGTTAAGATTCAGAGACAAATTCCTAAAAGATCTCAGGCTTCATGGGGTTTCATGCACTCATTAAACACTGAGAAAGGCTTTAACTTGAACCTTCCAATGGTGAAGCTATCACAGCAGAAGTTAGATTTTTTTTTTTATTATTTGATATAGCTTCTAGTCTTAAAGAGACTATTTGATTACTTTTGACTGGAAAGATGCTTTTTCAAAAAAAATGTAATGTGGGATGCAAAATCAAGCTGTTCACTTTTTTGCCTCATTCACCCTCAAAAGAAATAAAGACTGTATGTTGGAAATTAAATTCCAGGTTCTCTAGTTGATTTATGATCACTACAGAATCCCCCTCATACCTTCTGATTTTAAAAGGAATGCACATAAAACTGACTTGTGTAGTAGACAGTAGTGCATTCAGAATAGCAATAGACAGCTTTGATTCAAAATATAATAAGGAAAGTTCAGAAGTGATTTGTAATTTTTTTTTATGACACAATGCTATAAACATGAGTTTCTATGTGAGACAATGGCATCTTGCAAGATAGAGGTTTTTTTTAAAGGACGACTGTACCATATCATATTATGATAGTGCTTTTGTTCCTAGTAAGATTTTTTTTGTCTTTGCTTTAGAAGTATCCTAATTTATTAAGCATTAAAATCCTTTTAAAGGAAAATCACTCATTCTGTCAAATAAATTAAAAACTCATTGAAGTCTATGTCATCTGAACATGAGAAAGGAATTACAGTGCAATTAGAAATATTAATTTAGTAGGCTAACACAGCCAGAAGAGACAAAATATTCTTTTGTAACTTTTTTTTTCTTTTTGACACCAATACCCACAGAAGTAACATAGTAACTCCATTAGACTTTCCTAATACAGATAACAGAGCTTTGATCATAACTGAAAACACAGAGTACCAATTACCTGAAAAAAAAATATTTTCCGGTCTCTCATTAGAGAAGTGTAGTGAATTAAACACCTGCCACACTTCACACTAATAAAGAAAGATTGATTTCTTTGCGATAGCTATTTGGTCATAATCATAGCAGGTCAGATGTTGGGTACCAGATGTATTCAAATGCTCTTGGCTATGGAATGCAAACCTTTGGATTTGGTTTTACTCTGAATGTGGTAGCTGTTTCAAAGACTTCTTGCTTTCCTCTTGCTCATCTCTAGACTGTTCTCAACCTTTGACACCTTCTGACACTATGTCAATTACCGTGTTTCCTGCTTCACAAATGTTTTGCTTCAGATTCTTTATAACATATTGGGTTTAAATAACATCGGAATAGCTGTTGGACTTTCCAGGTTGCTAATTTAGGCATGGGCATTCTTGGAAGAATATAGAAGCAACTCTGAGAAGAACCATACAGAATATGTATAATCCTGTGATACCTTATGATAATGGAAATTACTGAAAAGTTGTACAGTTATGAAAGAAATACCAAAAGGATCCATATGCATTGGTAAGGAGAAAAGAGTAGCAAATATAACTTTGCATGGTCATACAGATTTATCTATGCTGTTTCTACTATGGTAAATATGAAGATTTATTGAGAGCAGAGGAAGACCAAGTAATGGAAAACTTAAACAAAATTTACGTACATAAGGTGATGGAGACTAATGAAAGCTAGCTGATGTCATTGCAAGGCTACTTTTGAATACCTCTGAATGGTCATAGTGACCAGGAAAAGTACATGAAGACTAGAAGAGAACGAATATTACTCTTATATTCAAGAAGGGTAGAAGGAAGACTTGGGGAACTACAGTCCAGTCAGCATCATTCTGCCCTCAGGTGATGGAGAAAAAACTCTTTGAAAGATATTCCATACACATAAAGTCAAGGATTTAGCTAGGGATACTTAACATAGATTTTCATGGCCAAATTATGCTGGACCAACTTGATAGATTTCTACAATGCTGGGAATAGCTTGGTGAATGATAGCAGAGCAACAGATCTTGTTTACCTTCACTTCAGAAAAGCTTCTGACACTGTCTCACATAACATCATCATAGAGAAACCAAAAAAGTAACTTTTCGGTAAGTGGACAGTGAGATGGATTAAAGATGAGCTGAATTATTGGTCCGAGAAGACTGTGATTGATGGCACCAAGTCCTGCTGGAAGCAGTTTCTAGCAGCCTAGCTCAGAGGTCTGTCCTTGCTCTAATATTCTTCAACATCTTTATTAATTAACATCTTCATCAGATAAGGATGAAGTCTCAGCAAGTTTGTAGACAATACAAAACTAGGAGTGGTTTATACAGGAGATGGTTGTGCCACCATTCAGATATAGCTCAATAGCCTGGGTGGGTGTCTGCAAGGGTAAATCTACATCCTGTATCTGGGGAAGAAAGAATTGATAACCTGTTTATGCAGGAGTGCAACCATCTGAAAAGCAGCTTTGCCAAAAAAGGATCTTGGGGTTCTTGTGAACAACAGGCCACCAATGCACCCTCAGAGCAAAGGAGTCCACCAACCTCCTTGGCTGCACTAGAAGTGTTGCCAGCAATTTGAAGGAGGTGATCCTTCCCTTCTATTCAGTACTAGTGACACTGCACCGGCAGGATCATGTTCAGTTCTGGGCTCGCACGACAATAAAGATATAGACTTAAAGGATCAAGTAACATTCCAGAAAAATTTATTTAGGGACCAGAGCCTTTTTCATAAAAGGAAAGACTGAAGGAGCTGGGACTCTTCAGCCTGGAGAAGCTTCAGGGAGATGTCATCGATGTTATATGTATACCTGAAGGAAAGGAATGAAGAAAAGGAAGCCAGACATTTATCAGTAGTGCTTATTGACAGGATACAGGAAATTGACACCAATTAAAATGCACAAAATTCCATCTCAGCATAAGAAAATATTTTTTTCACTTTTGTGAGGGTTGCCAGACATTCTAAACACGTTGTAAAATCTCCATCCTTGGAGAAAGTAAAAAACTTAACTGGATGTGGTCCCAAACAGCCTGCTCTAGAAGAACTCTGCTTTGAACAGGGAGAGTCAGACTAGATGAAGGTCACTTTAAGAGGTCACTTCTAACCTAAACAATATTGTGATTACTATATTTTTCTCTAATATATACATTTATTTATTTACATATTTGTTTGCTTGTTTGGTCATTTATTTAATTCAGTGAAAAGTTAAAAAAGCCAGTCAGAAAAAATATATTTGAAGATATGCAAAGGACGACAGAAGAAAGAAATAAAATTTAATAGGCAAGAAGTGGCAGTAGGCATAATGAGAGTTTAAATATTGCAATTACAAGATTGTTAGGTGAATAAAAAATGATTGGTTTAATGCTAACTGTTTTTACTGGTTTTCACTGAGGGAGTTAGAGACCATGTGGTAGGACTCAGAGCTCTGCTGCTGTGAAGGAAGGCAGCGAATGGTGTCAGGTGAACAGAGCAGCAGAAGTCTCACAAGGTTTACTGCAGAGCTGTGAAATCTGTCAGTTTTGTCCCTCGGAGAAACTAGAGCTTTTAAACTCTGCCCTCTAAAGCTGGATAATCTGGCACAATAAAATTCCATAAGACCCGACCAGTGACTGCTTATAGGTTTGAAGAAAGAGCCAGAAAAAGGAAATCAGAGGCAATAGCCACCTGTGTTTTCAGTCCCATTACAAATTGTTTCTGCAGCTGGTCCTGTAACTTGCAAACAAGGAGTGGTGGATGTTGTCTGCCTGGACTTCAGTAAAGCCTCTTAAGCTGACTTCCACAAGACTTCCATGGACAAACTGACTGCTTATGGGATGGATGAGAAGACTGTGAGGTGAGATAGAAAACAACTGAATGGCCAAACCTAGAGGGTGGCGATCAGTGGTGGGGAGCCTAGTTGGAGGCAAGTGAGTAGTGGTGTGCTCTAGGGATGTCAATACTTGTTCCAGTCCTGTGTTACATCTTTAGTGATGTGGATGACGAAGTAGAGAAAACCTCAGCAAGTTAGCTGATGAAACAAAACTGAGAAGAGTGGTTTATACCCTAGATCACGTTGCCATTCAGAGAAACTTTAACACTGTGAAGAAATGGGCTGAAAGGAGAGTCATGTAGTTCAAGTAGAAGAGCAAAGTCTTGCACTTGGGGAGGAAAAGCTCCATGCATCAGTGCACATTGGGGGCTGACCAGATGGAAAGCGACTTGACAGAAAATAACCTGTATGTCTTGGTAAACATCAGGTTAAACATGAGCCAGCAATGTGCATTGCTGGAAAGAATTTCAATGATATCCCAGGCTGCATTAGGCAAAGTATTATCAGCAGATTGGGGGAGATGATCTTTCCTGTTTATTCAGCACTGGTGAGGCCACACTTGGAGTCCTATGTCCAGTCTTGGGCTCCTCAGCACTTATGAGACATGGACATTCTGGTGAGAGTACAATGGAGGCTACAAGTGTAGCTCGCATATAAAAAAATCTGAAGGGGCTTGGTCTTTTCTGCCTAGAAAAGTGAATTCTCAGGGGGATATTACCAATATTTATGAACACCTGAATAAAGGATGAAAACAGGACAGTCAGGCTCTCTTTAGTGATGCTCAGTGACAGAACCAGAGGCAATGGGTCCATACTCTAAAACAGAAGGTTCCCCCTGAACACCAGATATGACAGAGACAAGAGTGCTGGCAAAGGTTTTGCAGAGACTTTTGGAGTCTTCCTACTTGGAGATATTGAAAATCTGTCTGGGCATGGTCTTGAGCACCCAGCTGTATGTGGCCCTGCTTGAGCAGAGAGTTGGACCGGATGACCTCCAGAGGTCCTTTTCAACTTCAACTTTTCTGTGACTCTGTGAAGGTTCTCTACCTTGTTCAGACAAATGCACTGCAACAGCCTAGCACACTCTTACTCCAAATCAGATTCAAACAAATACAGTCTATAAAAGTGCACTATCTTCATTAGATTAGGCCACATAATAAGAAAACAAACCCAGTTGTTTTTTTTTGTACACTAATATGTGGTCAACTATTAAAAAAACAATTATGAAATGTATCGTGTCATGGGAGAAGACAACTTTACATGTCATCATCATCATAATCACCATTGTCATCATTTACTGGTTAATAATAGCAATAGAGATTTTCTCAAAAAGTGGCGTTGGTTTCCTAACTCCATAAAATAGTCTTACAAGCCTTAGAAACTGTGATTCTGGTAACAGTTCATGAACAATCAGTTTAAATCTGGACATCTGCTGAGTTCTTCATATATTTGTCCCCTCGTTACTCATTATTCAACACCAACCATGTATATAGATACAAAGGAATGTAAGAACAGCTGTACCATATGAGGCTGAAGGCCCACCTAGCCAAGTGTAACATATTCAGCAGCAGCTTAGAACAGGTGGTTAGATAAAGGGTGAAAGGATCAGGGCAAATATTAAATGGCTTTTTCCCTCCCTTTACTTTTTGCAGTCAGGGATGTAGGAACTTCACAAGACCAAAGTTTCATCTGGATGTTAATGTGTAATCTACAGACTGATCTCTCAGCAATTTTTTTATTTCCTTTCTGAACTCCAGAATATTTTCTATATCTCTGGAAAGTAAATGGTTTCGTTAAATTGCAGGGTTTTGCAGAAAATGTTTTTAAGCGTTCTGGCTAAAATTTCTACATGGTATACCTAGTTCTATAGTTATCAGAAATTCAGAATGGTTATTACCAATTTGTCTTCTCAGTGCCACTCTTGATTATATTATATTTTCTTTTCATTTACCTTCTTCAGAAGATGAGCAATTGTAATATCAGTTTTTTCTTCAAATAGAATCTGTCTCACATGCCAGATGTTCTTTACTGCATTTTGTACAAGTTTTAGTCCTAGATAAACTAAAAATGGGCTGGCACAAACTGCATGAAGTATGTAAGGTGTGGATCCATGACTAAATATAGTTTCCTCTTATTTTATTTCTCCAGCTCATTGCTTTAGGTTATTTCACTGAATTTTATGTCAGAATTTTAATCATCTTTATGTTGTGTGGCCTTCTCTAGGATTAAATATAATATGCTTACAAAACTTATTTACCCTGACATAAGATTTGGGCTACCTTCTGATACACATCAATCAAGTGTTACCCTTCAGTAACCTAGGCAGCCAATTGTGCAAAAGTTCACCAACTGCCAACTGGGCCAGCTCTGACTGTCTGTTTGGCAGACAACCTGTCACCAATAAGCAGACTAGCTGACTGAAGCAACACTTTCAATCCACTCACCATTCACTTTACTGGTTCATTCAACTATTGGTAGCGTAAAATACCCCAGCAAGTACATTTTCACAATGAGAATATATCATGATTTCTGTTAAAAATTGTAGTCTAAGAGTAAATTTGGTGACACTGGGTCATGATTTTAATACATAAAAGTACAGGTTGTACTAAATTAGTGAAAAAAAGAAAAAAAGAAAAGCTACAAATAAACAATTCCTTTAAATCTTTTAAATTATTTAATTCTTTTAAATCATTTACACTGCACTGTGTAAATGCAGTGTAGTCTGGGTCCTTGTGCCCTTTCTCAGCTTCAGTGTGGTTTCTAGTCGTTACTAGATGAGGCCCTTCTTCCATTTTTATTTCCACTCCCATCTTTTCTTCTTTATAGGTTCCTACTTGCTAAGTAAAATCAATATCTGACGTCCAGGCAGAGGTTCTGTCATGTCCACCACAATGCCAACTTACTTTCTTTCTTTTTCTTTCTTTCTTTCTTTCTTTCTTTCTTTCTTTCTTTCTTTCTTTCTTTCTTTCTT
>VZRM01003341.1:1005219-1031399 GCA_013397955.1 Grantiella picta | reverse complement strand
TTTTCTCTCTCTCTCTCTCTCTCTTTCTCTCTTTCTCTCTTTCTCTCTTTCTTTCTTTCTCTCTTTCTCTCTTTCTCTCTTTCTCTCTTTCTTTCTCTCTTTCTTTCTCACTTTCTCACTTTCTCACTTTGACTATCACTTGAGCCTTCTTCCTGTTTTTCTCATCTTTCAAGCTGTCTTACTGGGGTCTGTAGTAATACCATAAAAAGTTAAGTAGTATGTTATTTATATGACTTACTATAATTCCAAATTTTGTTCCTCATTTCTCATCTGGAAGCTAATAAAGCATCGATTCTAGGATCCCAGTTTTCCCTTGTTCTATTCAATATTAGGTAAATGAAGAGTATAGTAGCCACTTAGGAAACCAAGTAGGAAAAGGAAAAACAATCTGCAACCAACAAAAATATATATTACTAAATTTTTAAGAGTTCATTATCCATTATTACCCTGCAAGATCAATAATAATTTTGAAGGCTTTTAAGCCATGTATTAAAATAGTCCGAGTAAATATAAAATAAAGTCAGTAGAAAGTACATATTGAAAGCATTAAGGCTTATGAAAACCTTGGTGATCTGTTGCTATGTAATTTGGTTTCTACGAGGTCTGCAGAGCCTTTTAAAAAATGGCTAAAGGCAGACAAAATCTTGAATAGGCTCACAACTGGGAGACAGGATTAAAATAATTTTTAAAAGGTTGGATAAAATATTAAAATAGAAAAGGAAAAGAAAACACAGATAATTCCCAGGATACTTTGGATACTATTCTCACTCTCAGGTTTTTAGAAGAATACTTATTCAGTAGTCAGAATTTGTGCACATTAAAAATCTAAAACTGACAAACAATTCCAGTTACATGGCCACATGCAAATACACTATGACTGTTTCTGGATGGAAGCAATATAATTCTCTGACTTACAGGGATATTTTCAGAAACCAACATGGGAGAAGCTTTTGATTTTCTCTTCTGCAACTTTATAAATGTATTATTTGCTATTTGAGCTTTCTCTAACCTTATTAACCTTATTAGCTTTATTGATCTCATTAATCTTATTATTAATAATATTACCATCGCGAAGCAATCAGTTGAGTCAGACTTGCATTTGCTCTGTAAAGCAGTAGAGGAAATTCATCAGGGTATCCACACACATACATTACACTATTCACCGTGGCACCGTGATGAATTCCTGCATCAGGACCATCGATTGTTTACTAACATGGATACCACAGGATCCTGGATAGGAGCTCCATAATCTCTCCTCAGGTACATGATTAAGTAGCAAATGACACCCACCAGCATCTGGTGAGCTGTCAGGTGCCAGAAGGTGTTTGTAGTGGTAATTTGGCCATCTGCAATCTGTGTTGTCAATGCATTGTAAGTTATCACTGTCTCAGGCAATATTAACTTGCAATGTTCTTCTGACACTTCTTCAGTGGGTTGTGAAGCTGACATATGGTACAAAATATTTCCTAGCTAGCTCCTCCCACCTTTCCAATAGCAATATTTTTCCTGCTTATCAGTGAAAGTACTGTGGGTTGTGCTTAAGATTTCTCTCCATGGCACTTTAATATTAATACTGCTGAGGTGTTTTTACCGTGTTTTAGGTATTCTGAGTCACTTTTGTGGCATGCTTCTACATTGTGAAGAACACAAGACATCCGAACATATGGCCCATGGTAATTACATATTTTGCAAATTACTGAGCAATTATACCTGAAGTTACCACGTAGTTCAAAAGCAATTACCTTATAACTTGATTTCAGGTTCTGTAATAAGACTTTCAGTTTATATGGAAAAATAACTAGATAATTATTTTATGGTTATATAGTCATTAAACAATGGCTTAAATAATTAAGATTTACATTTATTTTAAGGTGTATTTTTTACAAAGCAATGCATCTGGCTAACAGCTTCTGTGCCAGTGTTAGTTAAAACACAGAAGATATATTTTTTAATTATGAGCTCACAAAAGGGCGCTGACACACAAGGACTCCTTGGACTCGATGGTCTTTGTGGATCCCTTCAAACTCTGGATGTTCTATAATTTTATGAAAAGAAATGTCAGATGACTCCTTAACTGTAATTACTTTGGACCATTATTGCTATTATTCTTACTGGATCAGATAAAAAATAGTGATTAGGTTAGAGTTTTTCTTTTATTTTTATAATATGTTTTCATGTGGTATGAATATCATGCCTAGAAACCACTTAGAATTTAGAACAAAATAGTGAAGATAGGAATCCTCCAACCACTCGTTTTCAGTGGAAAAGTTAAGTGACCATAACTGCGGACATATTAAGGTAACATTGCAGCTAAAGGAAAAATTACCTGATGGATGCAAATGCATTTTTATTTTTAGACCAACAGCTTCTAATATGGAGAGATAAAACGAGAAGATAGGAGTCCAAATGACAAATATATTGTGCATTTATTTAATGGGCACTGAACAGTTCAGGGAATTGTTAATAGTATTCAGGGGCTTCCATCACTGAGTCACTAAGCTTGAATCTGGCCCAGATCCGCAATGACTGAAAATCATTACAATTTGATAGTTCTTCAGTGCCCTATGCAAAATGAATTATGTTCTTACTCAGAAACTGATGGTCATTAGTAAAAATTACTACCCACTGGAGAAGAACAACAGAGATAAGTAAAAGTGTGGTAGGAAAGGAGGTTATACAAAATTAAGATTCGTTATCATAGAAAGAAAAGGGGTTACATGAAGTATATCCATTACAGAATATTAAGAATATTAATGTAGACATTATCAAAAGATTTCCTTCTGAAGTATTTTATTCAGGCACAATGAAGTGTCTTTTCTTGTTTCCTCTCTTCTTTGCAGAAAAAGAAAAGAAAATTATGAAGAGTTCTGACTTTTGTCCTTGCTTTAAAAAAAGTCTGAAACTTTGGTTTCATTAGCTTTAGCACCATAATCCAAAGTAATAAACAAACTTCCAAATTTTTCAAAATCTCCAATGATTAGTTCAGCAAAATAGAATTAGCACTTAACTTCATTTGGAAGTGTTTAAGCTACTTGTATATCTGATATGTTTGAATGGTGACAAAAAAATAACAACTCACCAAACCTTACTTTTATTCATTTTGTCTTCATTTCTTTCATCCATTCAGTGCAATAGAAATCATAAACTGCAAATGCTAGTGTAGGGTTTTTTTTTTCCTTTTTGTGTGGGCATTATTTTTTATTTGCAGCTTTTGATTTTTAACACTAGAAACTTTAAGCATTTCAACAGCAGAAGTTATATCTACAGATGAGTTAAGAAGTTCTACTTCATTCTACTTCATTCATTCATTCATTATTATCATTTACTCTGTGGTAAAAAAGAGGAATTGAAAGAAAGAATGCAGACAAATCACAGAATTATTGATTCCTTCAATCAACTTCAAACAGTGAAAAATAAAATCAGTTTAAATATTTCAGTGTTTAATGAAGATTTTCTTTGTTTGCATCCATCTCTATGGAGTACTTTCCTGAAAGCAGATGAAGTTTCTTTATATAAGGGGCAGTTGATTTATCAAATAAAACAGAACACGAAGAAAAACATTTCTACACAGACATGTAAAGTGAACTTGATGAGATTCTTATGGATATCTATATGCTTAGTACATTATGGAATAAATACCACCATCTTAGATGGACATTTTATTATTCTTTACTCAGTAACTTAGCTGTTTTATAAGCATTTCTGCCCAAGCTTCTTCAAGCTCATTAAAATGACCAAATGATCACATTTTCCTCATCAGAGTCCAACATGGGAAAAAAACAGAGAGGGAAAGTAAACTGCTAGCTCTTATACAGATGTTTGCTCTGCCATGGTACTTCATCTGTATATTGTTCCTGTAGTGCTGATATTGTACCCTCAAGAAGGTACATAGGATGAATGGTTCCCAGAAGTACCTCTTGACCTTGCATGTACAGGCCAGTGTATGTATCCTTCAAATGAAAGGTAAAGGCAATATAAGTTTTTTTTACTTTCCAGAGTTGATTTTACTCTGATCAAAGTACTCCCAGAACTTCTCTGGATGTATTCAAACAACACAGTAATGAGAGATCAATTAAGACAGAAGAAATGAACAACCATAAAAGGCATGTCATAAGTTAAAATCACAACAATACGGTGAGGTTGTGATGTCTTTTTAATTTTTTGTCAAAAAGCAGAGAGCGCAAAGAGTCAGAAATTACTGCTTTCCTTCCTCAAGGACTCAAAGCAACATGGAAGAATTAGCTTCAGTTACACACAGAAGAGTTACATATACAAACAGAATTTATTACAGATATTTGGAAATATTGTTGATTACACAGACTCCAATGGAAACCTAAATTATAAATAAATCCTTTATTACTGTATTATACTTTCATACAGGACTTATCCGTCCTACAGAACACCTCATAGTAGGATCTTAGAGTCAAGTATTGAATAAGATTTTTTTAGAAAGGCCCACATCTATTGGACACTAAATAATATGATAAATACTACATTGAATAAAATATGCTATGTGTAAAAGGTTATATAATGTAACTCTTTCAAGAGGAAAATTGGAATAATACATAGAAATTATGTATATACAAGATATGTATAACACATTCTCAGAATTTTATTTCATTTCTCTAAATGCATGCATGTTTGTGTACCTTTGATGATTTTTACTGGTAGATAACATAGGAGAGATTTCTGTTCTCCCTCTATATCTCTAGCTGTATTATCCAGACCCAAAATTTGATAGCACAAAAGCAAACACACTGATCATGATAACTGTATCTACCTGGAAAAAGTAGGGAGATCAAAGGGACCCACATTTTCAAAAACTTATTGTGGAACTTTCTTCTGATCAGTTTTCTAACAGTGAGTTCCACCAGTGGAGCAAACAAAATATACTGAAAGTCAGTAAAATTGCATTTATGTAATTCTCCAAAATATTCAGGCTTGTGCAATTCTTTAACAAGGCTTGAAATCTGACCACCTACCAAGCTGCCTCAGGCAAAGCAATCTATCAGTAGTTTATTTATATTGCCCCCTTTGCAGAATATTGGACCCTGGCTACAGTAAGTGAGAAGAATATGGAGAACTAATAAAATTCACAACAAGTGCTGTAATTTTTGTTTTGGTCTAAAATTATACACAAAAATCGCTACTGCATCAGGAATGAACCCTTACAAAAATATATTATTCTAACTTTATAGCAGTCAACCATTATGGTGATACCTGGACAGGACAGCAACTCCAAATCCAATCCAACTTTCTTTCCTGCATTTGATGCTCTATGAGGATTGTGCCAAGTGATGAAAAGTACATCCCATGGTATTCTCTGAAACAGTATAATAACTGCAAGATGCATAGCAGTCTGTTGCTATATTAAATATTTTAATAGGTGTTCACCTGAGAGAAATAAAACCGTTTGGTTAGTAATAGACTGAGAGTTTTTGGGAAGGGAAATACCAATAGGTTGCACTTGTAGTCAATAGAGAATGATTCTGACACTACTGAAACTCTTTGGATCACTGGGGTATCAACAATAGCAAATGTTTCAAAGGAATGTTAATGAACATATTCAGATAATGAAGAGGAAATTAAGTACTTCTTTTATTTAATTTTCTGAAACAGCTCTAAGAAATATTGTATACAGTAGAACCTTTTGAATTAAACAAATGAACTGCTTTTATTAATCAGAATCAGTAACCATTATAAATTAATAAGACTTAATAACTGTTTGGACATTGTTGCTAGGAAAATAAAGAATGTGAATTATAAAACATGCTCCCAGCAAAGAGCTTGCTTATATAACAACTGATTTGACCTGGCCTATAGGAGGTGCTCTTGGCTTTCCTTAGTGACTTGAAAAATTCACAATGAACACCTAACTTTCATGTCTTAACTATGTAGTGAGCGTGAGCAACTATGTTTCACATCTCATGTTTAATAAATCACAACTGTCTGGATTTTCTGGAGTCCAGAGTGCCAGCTCTTCCTGTAGCCTACAGAGATTCATTATATATTAAATCAGTCATTCTTTGACTGCGTTATTTTCACTGGATCCAACTAAATCTTACATACTCTTGCAATTTCTTAATTTTATATTAAACACATGGTTTATTTTTACCTCTTATTCTTTTTTCTGGCACACAGGAAGGACCAATCTATGTTTTGAGAAAAATACCACTGTTGCCATAAACAAAATAGCACACTGGGGATAGCATTCTGTATCTAATATACTCTGATGTTAGAGCAAGCTACTGTATAATAATTAATATGATACTAGGCCATAGACTTGGAAAGTGAAGACCTAGTGGCTGCAACAAACTATAGCTCTTCTGTAGAACCTGTGACTTTCTGAGGACAGGTATGCTTAATACAATTAGGCATAGTAATTTATGAAAGAAAAAAAACCATTAAAAAGTCTATTGTGCATTTTGCAAAAAAACTCAAACCTCTAAAACAACAAGCAAAGAAACCTCCCAAACTTATGTCAATTTCCAGCTTTACATGTCTTGAAATTCTACTGCCTAAAATGAGCAAACTGTTTCAAAGTTCCTTGACATTCAAAACCTCCCCCAAATAAACTCACTTCCAAGTTCTCTACATTTTTTTAAATTACAGCTTTCCTGTGGATATGTCAATAATACCATCTAACTCCAATTCATGGGGAGAAAGCAAGTGCTTCTGCTAAAAGATTCAAGGCAAAAGCACAAAACAAATCATTGATTTCCATGCCCTGGGAACTAACCTGACAACTAATTTTTCTTCATGTTCTTATTTTGCCCTCTTTTACAATAAAACAAGAGTGGACCATGCACTCATTCATTATTTGAAATATTTGTTGACTTCAGGGAATGTAAATTCTTATTTAAGTATGCTACTTAAAAACTCGTTGACTTCCTGTCATCCCTTCAGTGCATGTTTTAAAAATATATGTCTTTACTCAGGCTAAAGAAACAGTTCTGTATGAAGTAAGCTTTGTAGAGAGACTCCATAGGCTCATATTTCTGAGTGGATATATATGTGTTTCTCTCACCAAGACCCTATTGGCTTGTATCTCTTTTTCCTTCTCCCCACCCCTTAATATACTTTCAAACTCCCGTTCCTTCCAGCTGTGTCAATGAAGGTTTAGGTTCCCCACCGTATACTCATTCACAAATAAGTGGAATTTCCATTCTTTACAGAACACAGTTTTGGATATAACCTATACAGAAAACTGGGACTTCACAGTTCATATCTTTGCATTTTAGCATCCCACAACAGGATTCTCACAGAAAAAAGATTTTAGACATTGTTTTTGAGCTTAGGAACCCAGGGGACATTTCCCATAGAAATACAGATAAGAATAATAAGGAAACCCAAATATTCAAGATGAAACATAAGATTTGGATAATTTATTTCAAGACAATTAGCTTAACATAAATTTTGGAAAATCCATCCTATTATTATTTTATAGTCCTTGTGAATGACTGACCTTGTTTACTTATTTATTTAACGATACAGGTTTTTCTAGGATGCTGATGCCTTTCTGAAAAAATAAAAAAAAGCCCTCTGTTTGGATAAAGGACATCATGAAAGTTTTGTGCAACGATTTGATGAATGTTTCCAGTTAATAACACATGCTAAAACATCCCCTTTACTCGAAGTAATATTAGGCACTGAAAACTTCCTAGAAGTTCTACTTTTCCATTTAATGAAACATCTAAACCAATCTGAGATCTAGAGCACAGAGACAGAGACTTGAATATAACCCCAATCTTCTGACCTCTGCCATTTGCCCAGGACAAGAATACAGCAAATAAGGTTCTAGTATCTGAAAAATGATCATTTTTCTTGGTGTCTTGGAGACAAAAGCTAATACCAAAGGCAGTAAGGAAGTATCAAAACCATCAGTGCTCCCAAAAGAAGCTAAGAAAAGGGGATTTTGATCAATTATTTGCTTAGAGACCTCTTGCTGTGGAACTGTTTCCTCTTGATTGATTATGCCTGTGTTTAGAGAACTCACCTTGAATATTCATTGCAAATAAAGAGCAATGCTGATTCATTGAAAAACATAGCTTAGTTTCATTTTTCTCCTCATTTCATGTTGACACATGACAACATTTTGACTAAACATTCAAAATAAAGCTTTTTAAAGGGATAATGGAAATGAGAACAAATAATATAACGAAAAAATAGGTTTTTCCATTGGCTTAAGTAAATATTAGAATAAGAATAATCATGAACTCATAAAACTAAAAGGCTTAAGTTAAGCATTTTTAAGATTTTGAGAATATAAAGAAAATACAAGGCCATATGTGAGTAATAAGCATGCATCTTCCCCTCCGTTTTTAGTCCCAAAAGAAGTGATTTATGTCCTGAGATAATTTTTTTCAAAATTTAAAATAGATTATTCATTCAGCATTGGCCTTATATGACAAAATCCAAGATCAAGATTAAGATAGAAAAGCAAAACTTAAAAATTTTATACAACATACTACTTGAACTTGGAAAATTACTCCACCCTTAAAAATGAAAAGAAAAAAATCTGCTACTTCAGGTATAATCCCTTTGCTTCAAATATCATTATGATTCTGTCCGATGTAGCCCACTCATATTAAATGGATGAACACTGAATTAAAAGAAGACAAGGAATTCATATTTTCCGACACTTCTCAAGATCCTTTGACTATATGAGGATTGGTCTCACTTTGAATGTATAAAAAAATTAGTTTTATTTTTCAGAATATCTCTTGGATATTACAATATCACAGTTATGGATACAGAACTAAAACTTAGGGTGGAAAGTGCATGTATGTTATAGGATATTAATATTATTATTATTACTATTACTCCTGATTATTTGATTTCAAACTTTTTGGCTAAGCAGAAATATTCTACAGGATTTATATGTCAGACCAAAACACCTTGAAAGTTAACTGTTTACAGCAACTAGCCACAAACTAGCTACAGAGAATTAGTCACAGAAATTATTCACTGGGTGATTGTGAATAATGAGCTAATTTAGGAAAATCACAATCTGTTCATGGACAATTTGTGAGCTGAAGAGAGTTAAAATTCATCAACTAAATTATTTGTTATAAATTATTCACCAAGCTCTAATGAGCACCCAAAAATATGGTTGCTTATCTGAAACTTATTCAAATTATCCAAAGTGCTTCTGTATGTGCAGGAAAGCCAGAAATATTCTTTTGTACTTTTTAATATCTCTTGACAGTGTTTTCATTTTACATACATTCCAAGCTAAAGTATGAAGAACAGAACAATGCAAAACTAAGAGATCATAATAATGAAAGAAGAAACCCCCTATTTCACATCTAAAAATATTTTCACTGATTTTAATTCAAACTTGTGGTGAAAGCATAGTACACTTTAGTTCATTCTTTTTTTGTTGTAGTAGTTTGCATTGCTGTAGCTCAGCCTTCTGATTCTGAGATATCTAAAGATAAGATAGACTCACTGAAAATGTTACTGGAAAACAAATTTCCATACTATATATTTCCACCAGTGCTAATTCAACTTTCTAACAAAAAGATGTTTCACTTGTTGCTGTCTTTGGTACTAGTGATACTACTTTTGCTATATCTTTTCAGTTTCTTACCACATAAAGAGTGAACACATCACTTTTCCCCTTTACCTAGCAATGCTGATGATAAATGTTCCAGTAATTTGTGACCTTTATTTTTATGTGGTGTACAATGGCTATCACAGAATAATGACAATGCATTATAATAACATTCCTCAGTTGCAGTTACATGGTCAACCTAACAGCTAAAAGTGTGTTAGCTATTAGGTAAAGCACAAGCACAATGTGCTTCTGCACATTAAATGCAGGTGCAACAGCATCTGCAGTCAGCAGTGAATAAGCACCACAATGAATAACATTATAAACACTTTGACTCCAGATTTGGCAATAACTGAAGGCAATTACTGAATTACAATTAGTGAAGAGATTTAAATTCATTTAAAAGGGCAATGGAAAAATATTTTGGGTGGCAATTGTGGGGTGGCAATTGTTGACCTTGGTTGCCCACTAGGTACCTACCAAGCTTCTCCATCACTACTCTTCCGAGAAGGAAATTTTCTCCAAAATAAGAAGAGAAACTCAGGGGTCAAGATAAAGACAGTTTAATAAAGAAAAGCAAAACCTTCACATGGAAGTAAAGGAAAAAATTCTCTACTTCCCTCCAGCAGGCAACATCCAGCCACTTCCTGAGACCAGAACCTCAGTATACACAGAAGTTACTACAGAAGTCACTTCAGAAGTCAAATGTCTTGGTAAAAAATACCTCCCTCTTCCACTTTTCTCCTTGTCCTTGTTGCTGACCTTTATGTCACCCAGCATCTCTTCAGTCAATTTGGATTGGATGTCCTGCTTGTGCCTCTTCCCCAACCTCTTGTTCATTCCTGGTCTAACAGTCCTACGCTGCAGAGAGCACTGATGTGCCAGCTCTGCTCAACAGTAGCCAAAACACTGGAGTATTATCAGCACCTTTCTGGGTATGATTGCAAAGCACAGAACTATATAGTGAGGAGGAGAAAAATAACTCCAATCCACCCAGGTGCAACATGGCAATTTATCTCATGTAGTTTTAGTCACATAATAGAGGGTCAATTAATTTAATGTCATTTTCTATATGAATATCATTTTAGGCTAGTCACCATAGGTTTCCGTCATATGCAGTGACAAGAAACAGGCATGTTAAGAGGCTGATTTGCCACAACTATTTTAGATTTCCTTTTTTAGTATAAGATTAATTCCCTTAAAGAAGGGACATGTGGCTGTAGAGTGGCTAGAGAAGGCCTCAGGATTGATTATCTCAGATCTAACCTCTAGACACCCATGATAAAGGACATGTGACTCACTATAAGCTGAGACTGCAGTTTCCTTAACTCTATTTCTGTAGTCAGTAGAAAGAGAAAAAGGCACATCTAGAAAATTATTTGAGAGTTTAGCAAGTCTGAATAACATCTGAAGATTTTTTCTTCTTTTTTTTTGACTTTATGGTAACAGGACTGCAAAACAAGGAGCTTCAGTCATATATAGAAAGTTAAAAGAGAAAAATGGGGTTCAAACATTAAGCTTAAAGGATCATCAGCCAAATTTCTAAATCTTGCTAAGTGAATGTGGGACTTTGACAGCATTGGTGGATTTTTCTTTCTCTGAGATTCCACACATGGTATTTCTCACTTGTTTATCAGTGTTAATTATCTATTAGGCTGCTGTGATTTTATTTCTGGTTTAGTTTTTGGTTGGTTGGTTGGTTGGTTGGTTTTGGTTTATTGAGATAAGATTTAGAGAAGAAAAGAGGTTCATTGCAGCAATTACTAATATACATAAAACTGTTCATCGTAGGATATTGGCTCATTCTCACTGTGAACTTCACATTTAGGCTGGTATACAATCTTCTGTCTTAGTCACCTAAATGTATGACTCCAAATACTGAGTTTATTTTCCAAAAATCATCTGTTCTCACTAAAGTAAAGTAGGTGACAAGTTTCAGCTCATGGCCTGTTGAAATCAAAAGCATGTGGATAAAAGCTCTGCTGACGTGCTTACTGTTTACTCAGTATGTACTGATACTCGGAGCCTAGAGCAATAGTTCAGATTTAGACACCTAAATTTTAGTTGTCCAGAATGAAAATAATTCTACTTTTATTATTTTGTTCTGGTTTTGTGTTTTGTTCTGTATTAATGTTTTTTTGTCAGTACAGACTGGAGACCAACCTGCTGGAAAATAGCTTTGTGGTGAAGGACCTGTGGTCCTGGTGGACAACAAGCTGTCCAAAGTACTGTGCTTTGGGGCCAAGAAGGCCAAAGTTTTTCTGTGGTGAATTAGGAAGAACATTGCCAGCAGTTTAAGGAAGGTGATCCTATCCCTCTAATCTGCCCATGTAAAACCACATATGGAGCACAGTGTCCAATTCCGGGCTCCTCAGTAGAGACATGGAGCTCATGGGGCAGACCCAGTGCAGAGCAAAAAAGATGATTTTTATCTCATCCCATGAGTTTTCTCACTTTTCTGATTCTCTCCCCCATCCCACTCGGGCAAAGTGAGGCAGTGCCAGCATTCTTAGCTGTGGGCTGAGGTTAAAGTACGACAAGTTGTCAAAACAAAGGTGAATTTTAATGTCATGATCTGAAACTGGAAGAATTGCCACCCTGGGAAAATGCTAGACCTTTTCAAATGTTCAGATTTTAATGAAACTTTCAAGAATGGTGTCAGAAAAGCTGGAGATATCATTGTATTTATATGCAGAACAACTGGATGAAAAATGGAAACAGGGAGGGAAGAAGAAAGAAATATGAAAACAGTAGCAAAAATAAAGATCTTTTTCAGAATAAGAAACACTTTTCACAGTTTTTCAGGAGGGAGAAATAAAATAAAGCAAAAGAAAAAAACAGGAGTGTAGGGAGATTTTTCCAAGCTCCATCTCTTCTGATTCAGTTGTAATTTCTATATCCAAGTTAGACATTGAGCAACTAAAGAAGGGAGTTGGCTGGGTCCCACATTTATGAAGTTGAGAGACACTTTTCACAGATCTATAGCAGATCCAAAGTTATAGCTATTGAACCTGGTGCAAGAATATTTTTACCTTTCAACAGACTGAAAAAAAAGCATCACTTTCAATTATTTCATTTATGCTTTGTTCTATATTTGATTATAAATAATGTTTCAAGAAAGGATGAACTTCCAGTTAGGTAACAAAATTAAATCATAGGAGATAAAAATTCAGTATAAAGAACTGCCATATTTTGCCTAAGTAATCTGTAACCAAAAGAAAAAAATATTATGTCTCTATCTCTTGTTTCCCATCTTGAAAATGAGACTGTTGTACACTTCACAAGGGCATTAAACAGGTAAGTTTATTGTGGCATTCAGATATTATTGTGATGGGGCAATATTAAGATAGATAGCTAAGGATTGCAGAATAGAGCATGTCTACTGTAACTGCTCAGTATCACTGTTCCCACCTGGATTCTCCAAAATACATCACTGTCTGCTAAACTTCATGCTCACACATGTGCCAAAAATAAATAAATAAGATAAAGCACTTTTCACTGAGTAAACCCTTTATTTGGTATATCTTAGGGCCTTGTAAGTGTTCACATAAAACTAAAGCAATAATTGAGACCTACAGTTTGTATTTTATGTCTTACTACTCAGAGATCTACAGTTAACATCAATGTCATTTCCTCTTTAATTGGGAAAGGTGATGATTTTATGGAAATTATAAGTCAAAAATATTTAATCCATATTTACTCTTTAATTATCTGCAGCATAAATGCAGAATAGCACAGATCTCAGTGTTTCTCACAAAGGCACACAAGGTATGTGTTCTGTAATAGAATTCAATTTATATGTATATACACTTGACTTTCCTAGATGATGACTACTGCAAGATCAACATTGTAGTAACTACACTTGTAACTTGACTATCCAATATCTCATTGTACAAATAATGTTGAATTTTTTTTCTTAAATCTGTCTAATTAATTTCGTTATGATATTTTACTTCAGTAAGTCTGACACTGGATAAGCTCATCATGTTCAAGATTCAGAAACCTCTACTGGTGATAAAATTGTTCTTCTATTTGCTTTAGGACAATGTCTACATAAATGAACTAAATAAAGCTAAACTTTAATTGGAAAAGTTAATTCTTTAATGAAACACTAGAGGAGCTTGTTCACTTTGAGCTCAATTAGCACTGTAATTGTTGAATAGAGTTGGACTGATAATACAGCTTTAAAACAATGTGAGAAGGGCACATACACCTTCCCGGTCCTGTGCTGCTGCTGATTATGCATATCACAAAAAAAAGGACACACTACCAGTTCTGTAGGTGCAAAATCTACCTCCAAATTTCACTTCTGTAATATCTATCTACCTATTTATGAAAGTCTTTTTCTTTTGCTTTTCTTTTGTCCCCCTTGTTTGTTTGAGGTATTTATAAACTTTTTAAGTACTGTTGCAGCTGTAAGCAAACCTAGGCTCTTAACAGGTCCAGCACACACTGAGGTTGTGTAGCCACCCAGGCATCTGTGAGAATTTGGACCAAATCAGTCTGCAGCTTGAAAATACGGGCTTACCGAAAGCACATTCAGGTCAATGATTACAAGCTATTAAATTATATAACTATATTAGGCCTCAGTTCTCTAGCACATTACACAGTTAATCTCACTATCAGCACTGAATTCAAAGGAGAGACATGAATACATGATGTCTCTATCTTAACCTTGGATTAGTCTTCCTGCAAAGTTTTATATCAATTATTCTTGCATGAATATATATGCTCATTTTTACCCTGACTATAGTAAAAAGTCAGCTGTATTGAGAGCTTAGATTACTCTTCTTTCTTTATCCCTAAAAATTTACAATGGGCAAGTTTTGTCAGTATTTGAACATGTGTTGCTGGCTATTGATTCTTTGCATGGAGTCTCACCTGGATTCAGCTGGATCTCAGATATTTGCAGTGGCTTACCAGTCCAGTCAAGCATTCTAAACAGAATTTACCTTGCTGGTATGACTCCCTTTTGCTCTTGCACTTCACTTTAGATGATGCTGAATACAAGTAGTCTATTAAGCAGTAACAAGTCTCCATACCTCCACTGCATCCAGATAAGCACAGGGAAAGTCTGCCCCTTATATCACCTTAGTGAATATGTCCAAATGACATAAAAGAACAGTGTCAAAAGGGGTGAGTGAAGAGAAGTAGCTGCCTACCAGGATAAGTGAATTTCCTAACTCCAGCAGTTGTCAATGGGTTGGGCTTTTTGACCTATCACTCAGCGTGATCTTTACAAGTCTCCTCAGCAGTAATTTTTAGAAGGTTTTTCTTTTTTTTTTTCTTCATAAGCTCTCTTAATAATGGTTTCCTTACAGAGCTTTAAATTTAGGCGTGGCTTTAGGTGGTGAGTTTTCAAAAAACATTTGTTGCTAGCCTAAATTCCCATGTTGATTTAAGTAGAATTATATTTAAAACAATAAAGAGACTGCTAAGAGGTCTTAGGATCAGAGTTTTAAAACTCTAAGGAGAGACGACAGTAATATGAGTCCCATTACAAACCTTTAACAGCAAAAGTATATCTTTTAGCTTTAAAGAATATACAGACATAAGCATATGCAAAAATGCCTCTGCCACTCTAAACTTTCCTTTAAAATCTAACCGAGTTTAAAAATAAACAAAATTAACCTATCACAGTCAAAAATCAGACCCTTACAGATCAGTTTCACTCCATTATATTTAAGTGAGGAATGGAAATATCCACATTTCTTTACAGTTGATACAAAAGAGGTACCGCAAAGGGATGAACTAAATCACCAAGTACAGAAGTTTCTCTACTATTTTAATTATACTAGAAACCTGGGCTTCTACGCATCTAACTTGAATATTTAAAGATGGCATCCTTCTATTGTTTTAGGTTGTTTTATTGTATGGGACTCTAAATTTCACTTTTTTCTGAACTATTTGTAAATGAATTGGAGAACAAGCAACAAACACTGACAACTCAATTTTTAGTATACCTCCGAACTAGCAGGATGTAAATCTGAACCCCTAAAGGCTCTTCCAGGAACTGAGGAGTTATTTTGGCCTTTATGAGAATTGACCCCAGTCATATCAAAAGACCAAGCTATCTTTATTAAAAACTGTACCTTGACTACTTGTTTCCTTGCTTGCTGAGACTCTGTCAGCAATTGAAGGTGCATATTCCTCCATTTCTTGTCAGATTTGAAAACTTCCAAAGCCATAAGAAATATTTCTTAAATACAAGTTTTGTTTGATGCTGTTTAAACTAAGGTCACTGATTAATGGTAAAACAGTATCCTTGGTAAAAATTTTATAAAATTTAATGGGAGGAATCTAATATTCTCATAGTAGCAGGAGAAAAAACCTACCTCCTCATGTACCATTTTTCTAAGATGTTTGACCTTATGTTTTGCACAATCCAGCAATGGAATAAGGATAAAGACAACAATGAAAGACAGAGAAGAATACACTGAATTATGCTGTAAAAGTAGATGCCTCCATTAACTCCAGCACAGAAGAGAACTCTCCTTGAAGATCATAGACCAGTTTGTGTTATAAAGGGCCTTTAAAGGTTGTCTAGTAACCTAACTCCCTCTCCTGAAATGAGCAGGGACATCTTTTACTAGATCAGGTTGCTCAGAGCCACATCCTACCCGACTTTGAATGTTTCCAGGGATGGGGCATTCACTTCCTCTTTGGAAAACATGTGCCAGTGTTTTACTGGTCTCCTTGTAAAGAAAATATTCCTTATATCTAAACTAAATTGATGTTTTTTTAAATTTAAAACCATTACCCCTTCTCCTATCACAACATTCCCTGCTCAGGTTTGTCCCCATCTTTCTAATAGGCCAGCTTCAAGTACTGAAAGGACACAATGTTGTCTCCCTGGAGCCTTCTCTTCTCTAGGCTGAACAACCTCAACTCTCTCAGTCTTCACAGGAGAGGTGCTCCAGCCCTCTGATCATCTTTGTGGCCCTCCTCTGGATGCTACAGTCACTACACTGCTACTGATTTTTTTTTATCTTGTGCTAGTACCACAGGTACTTTTTCTTACTCAGGGATAAAACAGCAGTTGTAGACAATGTGTACTGTAAATGGGCCAAATATTAAAAACCTGAATAGGAGATAGATATGAAGACAAACGATCTATACCACACCAGAACAGAGCCCTGGCCTTGGCAGACATGCAGTGTGAGACAGGCCACAGTGGTATTTTGGCAGGGGGTTGGGCCTGGTTAAACTTTGTTTATGCTTAAATGGCTCCCTACAACTAGCCAGTTAATGATGAAGTGATTGGGATGGTGACAGCAACATCCAATTGCTAGGCACTGTGGGAATTTCAGCCAACTGTATCTTCCCCACAAGTGATGTGAAGCAGAGAGGTCATGTACATATCAAATGTATCTGTGACTAACAGTGCTTCAGCAGCCAAGTCTAGTTAATCTCCGTGATACCAATTCAATTTCAAACCGCAACAAGTGCATAAAGCAGGAGCAACCACTTAATATCTGGCAGAGCACATAACAAAAGTGAATCCATGTAGCAGTGGTCAGCATATGGCAGCAGAAAAAGGAGATATAAAGGAGAAAATAGCTAGATAGGTTTTAAAAAGTCATGAAAAATAAGATTTTACAAACTTATTTTTAGACAGAAATAGCAGCCATTCCCATCTTGCCAACTCAGCCTTCCCTGACAACAGTTTTTCTTGTCCAGATTTTTGTCAATATTATACTCATTAATTTGATAAACCTGTGAATTCCAGGCTGTTAAAACCAGATTTCATTCAAATAGTGTATAGCAGCCAACAAAAGAGTCTTAGCACAGCAGTGAAAACATTAATTAGCTTCTGTTTCCCTATTTTCTTGTGGATTTCCCCCCACCCTTTCCAGCTTCACCTTCAAAATATCTTTTGGATATCCTTTTCTACTTTTCTCTCTTTTATGAAGATTTTGTCCTCCAGAGCTTCATTTTTAGTTCTCTCTGCCTTATCACCATATTAAGTTATATATCATCTACCATGACGACTCACAAATCTCTTTACTCAGCCTTGATTTAATTTTTATACCCTATTTCTTGATATATTATCTGGATAACCCTTTTAATTGTCAAGACTCAGCATTTGAAAGCCTGAGCTTTTCTCTTCTTCCCAACTATAAACCAGTTTGTTCTTCCCTGGCCTACTCATACTAACATCCACTCCTTTCTCCTCTTCAGCCTCCTTAGGGTTCAGCTGGCTCTTTGCTTGCAACACACACTGGAAAGTATTCTTTCTTTAGAAACCCACAGTTGAAAATGAAACTGTCTCAAATTTCAAAAGTCTTCTGGGTAATAGTGACAATGTGCCTACAGGTATTACCTGAAAAAATAGCCTTTGGACAGGGTTTTAAATTTATGCTCTTTTAAACTTATATTCTGTATATGATTGAATCTCCAATCTTGTTTTTAAATAATAAATAATGGGTAGCTTATCTATTCAGTGAATCGATATAATTTTCAGAGTAAGTCTAGGTGAAGAATGGTTCATCCCGACTCTGATATATCTTTTCATCAAATGTGTCATTTTTTGTCTTCTCCCTCCCTGCCTGTTTGTTCATAACTGTGACAAAAGCTTTTAATTTAGAAGGAACAGAGACTCTACTTTTTAATATTTTTTTTTTCTTTTTAAATGGGTGAGTCATTTAGCCCTTACACATTGTGGTGGTTTTAACACCAGCTGGAAATTAAACCCCAAATAGGGCACCCCCACTTCCCCACCCTTTTTGATAAGAGAGGGACAAAAGCAGAAACTATGGATTGAGATAGAAATTTACTGAAAACTAAAAGCAATGGAATTAAGAAATGCACAGTAACAACAGCAATATTGATAACAAAAGTACACAAAAAAGAAGGTGTTTTACCCTTTACAAAAAGGTGTTCGCTGCCTCAGCTTAGTTCCATGTGGCTGCCAGGACAAAAACAAGATGGTGAACTATTCCTGCAGGGAGCTCCCTGCAGAGTTTCTTTTATATTACAAGCTTTGTCTTTCTGTGTGCTTTGTCTTGATGATCTTTAGAAACTAGATTTTTACATTTTCAAAAGATGTTAATATTTCTAATCAAGCAACATGGTCATCCAGTGGGATATAATATAACATTTGGATGTTGGATGTATAGAAAAAAGCAGTACATCCCAGTGCAGCTCTAATAACTGTAAAGAACTGTAATTCACCTCACAAAAAGCTTGGATACTGTGAAAGATATGTAACCTGACTCTTATTCTGGCTTTACACATTCCACATGAGTCTACACTTTCTACATTCAGTACACATTCTACATTTGTAACAATTGTAAGACAGATTTTTTGCTTTCATACAGCTAAATTCATCAAGTATTTTGTTTATGACAGCTGTTCTTCTTCATTGGCCCTGAGGATCCTGCAGTGTCCAAATACTTTAAATTTTATTTAATTTTCTTTACAGTGCTACTTCGATATGGGCTTCTTTTGACTTCTTGTTCTCCATTACATTGCAACCAAACTGCCCATTTTCCTTTGTGGGAAATGGGTAGTGTGCCATGTAGGATCAAGGTGTCAACACTTACCTTTGCTGTGAAAAATGAAGCCAGACTTTATTATTCTCTCATTATCTTTTGTTTTCATCTGTTGTTCACTGCAATGTCTGTACATGCCCTCTGATAAAGTTTATTATAATGTGTAACAAAAAAAATATTAAGAGACACGTGAAAACCTTGGTAATGAATAGGATGTGGACCTAATAAGACTATTATTAACATAGATTATAACATGTTATAAAGTGATATCAAATTGTTTACTTGTGTAAAACTGTTGAGCTGGTATGTCTCTTGCTCCCTTACTCTGTTCTTGCAGAGGTCATGATTTTGCCATGTGTGGTTATTCCCCCTTCCTTATTATTATAGCAGCAATAGTACCAAAAAAAAAAAAAAGCAGTGACATTATGAGCCTCATTGTTTTAACATCATTCAAACTATGAAAGAAAATACGATTCACCTTGACACCTTTTAAGTGTTGGCACCACTATTGGGTAGAAAGTGGCAAGAATACAATTTAGGTAATAGGAAAACAAACTAACCGTTCTTTAAAAAAACGTCATTACTTCAACATTTGATGCTAAAACATGAATGATTCACATTTGAGCTTAAAATATTAGAATATGGCAAAAAGTACAATGTATAGAATATTAGATTTTTCCTACTATGTAAAATAATGTGAAACAATACCACTAAGTCATGCATTTTTACTTCCTCAAAATGCAATATATGCCATTTCAAATTGGGATGCTAAAACAATTTGCTTTGATAATTTTATTTCCTGGAAGTATTCAAAATGAGTGTGGTTCTTTTAAATACATTTTCTGATGTAATTTTATATGATTAATAAAAATTAGCATTAATACTAATTAAAATACAAAACTTAATTTATTAAAGATTGGTATTAATTTAGATAATCCATTTGGAGAAAACATTAATTTTCTTGAGCTGAACATCTATATACATATCTGTCTCAGGAATGATGGTTTTTATATAAAGTTTTACAGAAAAACAAGTGTGAAATTTAGTACTTCAATTAAATAAACCATTGATTCTGTACTGTGGTCATAGAGTCACCATCTGAAGCAGCTCATCAGTTGCAAAATTTGTTTTCAAATTACAGGGTTGATGTTGTTGAGATCACCATCTTGAAATGGCAATTGTTAACACTAAACTGTGCTCTGAAACAAACTACATTCTTTCTTTAATCATTGTTCACAGTCATTTGTTTCATAAAAATTATTACACTTAAAGTACTTCAGCAAGTTCATAAAGAGGAAAAAGAACACATTTACATGAACACAAATCTAAATATATGAAACATAAACATATATACACAGAGGTATGTATTCTTTAGGCATTTTAAAGCTAGCTGTTATTATACTACAACTATTTCAGATTCTTTTCTAGATTTTTACATGGGTGTTGAGAGTTTAGATGAGGCATTCTTAATTGCTTCCTTCTTATTAAGTTGTGAGGAAAGTGTGATCTAAATTTAAAAAAAAAATCCAGTTTATCAGGCTTGGCTATCGAAAAAGAGAGATAGAGAACAAGTTGCATTAGCAAGAGCCAACAGCTTACTTTCAAGACAAATTGCATGCATTCAGAGCTGAAAATATTCCCCTGAAACTGTCACCTCTGCAAACAGTGAAGTTCAGGCTGGTGGGTTTCATGACATTATGCTACATTTTATGAAGTCACATGCCAAAAATATATTATGCCCAATTAATTCAGTGCTTTGTAGTTACAGCAATTTGGAAAGGCTTATGACAGCAGCTCCTGGCCAGGATACTCAGAAACAGGTTTTTGTCAATATGGCTTGCAGAACTTGTCCCAGAAATCTAGGCTACAAGGGGACATATGAGGAGGTAAAATTATTACAGGTGACCTTGTGCTTTTGTATTTTGCTTTCAAAGTCTTATTTTCGTCTATGAAAAGAGTACTAGAAGTATGAATTCTTTTTTATACAATATTTTAAGCCGATATTAGTCTGTTTTAAATGTCTAGAGAGCATGAGAGTATAATGGAAGTATAGATTATATCAGAACTTTGTGCTTCTGAATGTATGTTTTCATACATGCTTCTTGCATAGCTTTTCATGCCCCTTTAAAATGCATCCTCCCTCCCTTTCATGCTATCCCTCTTTTTTCTTTTTTTTTTTTTTTTTTTCCTAATCTTTTTTTCTCTGCATNTTTTTTTTTTTTTTTCCCAATTCATAGTATCATAGAATTGTTTGGGTTGGAAGAGACATTAAAGATCATCTAGTTCCAACCTCCTGCCATGGGCAGGAAGTCCTTTCTCTAGGCTAGATTTCTCAGAGCCCCATCCAATCCAGCCTTGAATAGTTTATACCAGATCACTTGTCTGAGCTAGTTTACCATGTGACACAAAGGTTTTGTTTGTTTTTTTTCTAGTAGAATGGAGTGAAAAACCAGGGGCCGGTGGGCAACTGGCAATGAACATCTAAGAAGGGCTGTGTGATATACTGATAGAAAGGGATGAGGAATTATGTCATTGGGGAGTACAATAAACATTAAGGAGAAAATGTTAAAAAAAAAAATTCAATTCCAAATCTTTATTAAAAATAGACTGGCTTGAAAAAATGCAGAATGTCATCAAGTGTTTAGTTCTATGTGGGTCGCCTAATTCCACAAAGTACACATCAGTACATTTTTGACAAATATTTGACAATCACTTGCAAAGAAGGACTCTGAACCTTTTTTACAGTCTGAACTGCCACATGAAAGGAGCTCTTTGCAGTTTACAAATACATGACAAGCACAGAAACGAAGATGTGAAATAAAAATATTTCCATGACACCTATTTTAATTTCTTTTTAATTCATATCAATTAACATCATTACTTGCTGAGATTAAAAATTACTATAATTTGCTCATAAAGTAATACATTTCTTTGTGAATTCAGTATGTACCTTTGGCTGTTCTGCATTCTGTTACATTTCCACTCTAACTTGCAAACAAAACTTCATTTTGTCACCATTTCATTTGATGCAATTCCTCCTTTGCCTTTTATATCACGGAAGTAGTCACTCGAAATTCACCTTGGAATTGCATCTCTTGCTCTGCTGCACACTGTGTAAGAACACCTGTCTTGCCAAGAAAATAATGGTAGTCAGGGGCAATTTTCAGGATGGTGTGGCTCTGGCCAATTAGAATAAATTGGAATTAAAAAGCAACAACTAAAAACAAAAAAAACCCCAAAAATATAACCAGTTTAAAGAGATGTTTATGCATCGTGTTGGAACATATGACAATTTTAACATATTATTCTTTTATTTTTGATTCAGTAGTACATTTAACTATTTGTCTGAATTCCTTTATTTGTCTTTTTCATCCTTTCTGAGAACACAGAAGAAAGGAAGGGAGCTTATACGAGGAAGGAGCTGATAGGTAGAAATGTAATTGTTTTGCTTTATGGTTCAGCAGGCATCCTCCTTTTTACAAAGGCAGAGAGATAAAAATGGCTTCAAATAAACATTGAGACCTGACCATGTATTAGAGGTATGCTAAATTAGCAGTAACCATGTGATAAATACAAATTGTCTTTCTTTTTTAAAAAGGAACATAATATAAAAACCACGATTCTTTAAAAATCTCAATAAATATTATTGTCAGTGAGATGGAACATATATAGAAAAGTTGTGCCACTTTCCAAGAGACAAAAAGTCTCATTGAATTCTCTTAATGGTGTTAACATACCACGATTCAACTGTTGCTGAAGATCTTGAGAAAGCTAAATACCAATCAGTTGAAAAACTGCTAACTATAAGCAAAGTTATGCGTTAACGTACTTCTACAACAGAAGCTAATACTTAGGACTCAGCATGATAACTGTTCAGAGAAAAGACTTTAATCATATTGAGACATGAGTTACACTGTCAGTAAACAGAGGGCATTCATCAGGTTTTATGCTTGTGGATCTCTCAGCAATATTTGATATTGTGATTGCTAGCTCATTTAAGAAATGTGTCAAGTCCCAATAAGAACATTAATATTATTTGATTATTTTTTTTCTTTTTAGTCATTATTTGGGTTCATTCTGTGGGAAAAGTGTTTCAATTTTTTCCGTGCTTTCAGAATAAATACAGTGAGTTAATACAGTGAGCTACATTCTACATCTAAGGGTTTAGTCAGTTACAGGGGGTTCCTCTAAATGGAAGCATGACCTTTTGGCATGTCAGCCACTCCTCCCAGTTTTGTGTCATCAGCAAACTTCAATGAAGATATTAAACAGGACTGGAGCCAGTATTGACTGCTAGGCTACACAACTAGTTCCTGGCCTTCAACTAGGATTTATGCTACTGATCACCACTCTGCAGGCCTGCCCATTCAACCAGTTTTCAACTCAGCTCACTGTCTGCTCATCCAGGCTGTACACCAACAACTTCTCTATGACGACCACAAGGGACAAAATGACTTAATCATTCGTTTGTTCCTTTATTACAACTTGTGAACGTATTATTCCTTCCTCTTCACCTCTGTATCAAGACTAGTTTTTTCTGTATTATAATCCTCTAGGTGGTAGAAGACTATGGTTAGATCTTCCTGAATCTTCTTGCATGCAGTCTATTCCAGCTTAGTCCATATCTCCTCATATGAAATATGCTTGAGCTCTCTAAATGTCTTATGCATTGGGGGACCACAACCAGAGATGATTCGCTAAGAAGTCACAAATATCAAATAAAGAGAAATAAACCATTTGCTTTGTAACATATGTTTTTCCTATTATACATCTTTAAGTGGTTGGTTTTCACCACTGAAAGGATGCATTGCTGATTCATGTCTGACTTACAGCACAACAGGACATCCAGGCTTAGTTGCAAGTTCCATGCTTACTGTTGCAAGTTATTCTGTCTCATCTGCAGGATTTGGAATTTTTCTTTTCTTGATCAAGAAAAATGCAGTAAAATAAAAACATCTGAAACAATAGGAAAGTATACTGAAAAACAAGGAAAAGTATGAAACAAGTAAAAGAGCAAATTAGAAGGTAAGCTACTTAATATATGTACCAATGAAAGCATTATGAGACTAAAAATGAAAAACACATTGGATGATTCCAGGAAAGGCAAAGAAATACTTGACTGTATTCTGTTTAGAGGGTACTTCCCATTCCTGAAAAACAGGGAAAAAATAGGGGAAAAAAATAATGAAGTAGAAAAGAGAAGTCTTATTGTATTTCTACTACTGAAAAAAAAGTGATAGAAGATGGAAAAGTAACAAACCATGGAAAAGTCATATTGCAATAAACGAAAAGACCAAAGGGAAAGACTGGACAAACACAATTAGGAGGAAAAAGATAGGAAAAACTTGAGGAAGAGGTGGATTTGACATTCAGATTGCTTCCCTATAATGGGTTTGACCTTTAAATAACTGAATTTACATTTTTCTTATCTCTGCATTGCACTTGAACGAAGGGAAATTTTACATTTTAAAACACTTTGATCAATCAATCAATTTGAGCTATTTATGAAACTAAATAAAAACAACTGCCTTTCTTAAAAGTGTATTTTTCGAAACATGTATGTTGTAACTTCCAACAAGAAGCTTACATGGTGCTGAAGTTAGTCGAGTGTGTTTTTAAAGAAGTATTTTTTGAGATTTCTCAGAAAAACAGTTTAGATCTCAGTCAATATGGCCCTTATTAAATCATGTTGCACACATGCTGAATCCTTGATATCACATTTAGTTAGTCCAAATGTTGTGAAGAATACTGAGGCAGATGATAATTAGATTTCATATGCACTGATGATATATATGATTTTTTTTTCTGCTTATTTTTGCAAATGGAGCCAGGTAAATTTCTTTCTGCTTTTCCTTCTCTTAATTCTCCTAAATAAACAGAACAAATAAAAAACAAACCTAGAAAATCCTTGGCCATTTGGAAGAAAACAACTGTGTTAAGGATATATTATGGTTAAAGAGAATGGCATTTGCAGCAAGCAGACTTATGAACTCGCCAGCCTGTAAGTTACAACCTGGTTTGAACTTTATATTACCTTGAAATATTTCTCAGAGAATACAATACTGGTTCTGTACTTTGAGGGGTGGGTTGTAATAAAGAATACCCATGTAACATTATGCAGTACTGTGTTTCATTCTGTCTAGTAGGGTCTATAAAAGTTACTTATTTCAAAGAACATTGCAAACATACTTATAACAGTATAGCTTCAAAGAGTGAACCGTTGAGAAAACTTGCTGTAAAAATCAAAGGTTGTCCAAGGTTACAACTAAATTAATTTAGACTCAGTGCCTGAACTGAAGCTTTGAAAGTTCACACCACGTGTACTTTGCTAGGTAATTTCTTTCCTATTTTACTACTTTAGCAATCAGACTAATATAAGAATTTCTCAATTTAATTTGTCTATCTTGCTTTCTTTAAGTTAGATCCTAAAAAAGTAAGAAAGAAAAAAAAAAAGAAAGAAAGAAAAGTAAACGGAGCAAATAACTGTTTTGGTAGTCCCTACTTTGTCTCTTTTCTTTTTAGCATTGTGTTAGATTAACCTTGACAGGAATCCTGATGACTACCCAGATGTTCTCTCACTCCACATCATTGTCTGAACAAAGGAAGAAAAGATTAAAAAAAAACTCTTGGGTTAAATTAAACAGAGGGAGCTTGCATTCCACATGGGCACATCATCACATGGACATCTCACAAAAACTGACTTAATTTGGGGAAAATTTATTGCCAATTAAAACTGTAGGACAGTGAGAAACAAAGACAAAAGCAAAACAACACCTTACCCCTTTTCCAGGCTTAGCTTCACTATTTCTTTCCCAACTCTTCTACCTTCTTCCCTGTGAAAAGTGCCGGCAGGATGGGGAATGGGGGATTGGGGTCAGCAGCATTCTGCTGCTCCTTCTTCCTCACATGTTTTTCTTGGTTCAACATGAGTCCCACCCACAGGCAGCAGTCCTTCAGAAAATGTCCAACTGCTTCTACATGGGATGCTCCATGGTCTGTGGAGGAAAAAGTGCTCTACTTTGGTCCTCTCCAGAGGTTGCAAAAGAATGTCTGCTCCAGTGTCTAGAGCATCTTCTCCTCCTCCTTCTCTGACCTTGGTGTCCACGGGGCTCTTTCTCACACATTTCCCC
>VZRM01003341.1:974315-1005196 GCA_013397955.1 Grantiella picta | reverse complement strand
CCCCCCCCGACTGCCTTACAGTGTTTTCCCCTTTCTCAAATGTGTTTACCCTGAGGTGTCACCACCTTGGCTTAGGGCTGTGGGATTCAGCTGTACCCTGCAGTGGATTTGCTGGAGCTCCCTGGAACTCGCTGTGTCCATCATGGGGCAGCTCTGGCCATCTCTCATGGAGGACACCTTTGAAGCTCCCCACTATGAACAGGTGGACACCTGCACCCAATCCAATCAATATTTAAAGTGAAAAAAAAAAAATCCAAACCTTTTATTAAAATTTAAAAATAAAAGATACAATAGGAAACAAATAAAATAGGATATTGGTACTATGATGATGACAAAGCAGGACAAAATTTGGATTACAGTAAAACTGGATCCTATTGACCTTCAGAGGTTAATTTCTTCTATGGTTTTGAAATTCTGTTAAAATAGATCTAATGCAATGACAGCACCAGTAAAAGTAGCCAGTCAGAGGATAATTAATCAACAAATGGAAAGCATAAGATTCATTGCTTTTATCAATGGCTTTTTAAAAGTTAAAACCTTAAAAAGAAAACTAATCACACAGATTCTTTATGTGGTTTATGGGGGGAAAAAAGGCAGGAAAAAGAAATTCAGAAATGGGATGACTCAACCCTCAAAGCTGATGACCTGTCTTGTTCTGTTGATTATGAGTTAGACCTTGATTAGCAGAGTCTTGTTAGTTTTTAGATCCCTAAGTAGCTTCAATATCTATTCAAGCGGTGCTATCAATTGAGATTAATCCCAATTCAAATTTTCAATTTCAATATCAGTGAAACTGAGTATTCATATTCTAATATACTTTATGACTCTTACCGGGGCAAGATATGCTGTTCATCTTGTTCTTTTTTTTTTCTTGCCCATTTTCAATTGTTTTATTCATTTTGTTCAACTGTAAAATTTTTGATAAGTACTATCTTCCTTATAATTAATTATGCTATTCTTATGTCAAGGACATGGTAGTTCCTCATCAAGATTGTGGAGTCTCCTTAAGATACAAATAATAAATTAGACTAAATCTCCATACATAAAGTCTGACTAATAAAAATGGCACATATTCCTTTCAGATTTTTCATCAGTAAGAAAACAGCTTTTTCTGATACTGCCCTTTATTTTTTTGAAACTGAATGCTAATGTTTCAACTTTATCTTTTATTTATTTCTCACTGTTATGACAAAAAAATTACACTGCAAGTACAATGCAATACAACTAATGAAAAATTGCTTCTTGCATCCTAAAGCATGATTTAGGAAGTAAAATCTCAGCCTTTCATGAGCTTTAAAATATTTATTTAGTGAGGAATCCAGCATTAGCATACCTGACTTGATTCAACTTTAGATTGTGATTTTAGACCTTGTGAATTTAGATCAGTTCTTATAGTAATGTATCTGCTTAAAAGAAGTTTTGTGGTACACTGCCTTGTAACTGGAAGAGATTAATATATAATTTCCTTTTCTAACTTCTCTATTTATCAAAATATTTGCTGGCTGATCTTTTAATAGGTTTTATTTTTACTGTATATTTTATTACAAGATACTGTTTTGCACAATCGAAGTTTAAGATCATGTAGATTGATATGTATATGTTTCTGATAAGAAGTCAATCCACAAATTTGACTGATAGAATGTTTTTTTGATTGTTGAACAGTATTTTATCTTTCAATTACTTTGTGTGCTGTAAATTGTTCTTAATATCTGATACATACACAGACCCAGCACAGTTCCCTCATTTGAAAGCTTTGGCAGAATACTCTTTAAAATGCACCAAATAATAAGCTTTTATTATTCAACTTTTTGCTATGTAGATTTAGTGTGTATATTTTTCTGACATCATTTGCTCCTAACATCATTTTTCCCTTAATTCTGTTTTGAAGGTGTCAAATGTCTTCCATAGGAAATAATATAAATAAATAGTGTGCCATTTTAGTCATTCTTTGCCTTTATTAGTGAGAACAGTAAGGCAATTTGATGTAATCTGCCTGGAGATCTTTCAATGATTAAAGCCAAAAACATTTATAAAGAAACTAAATGAGATTTTTTTAAGTGAACAAAACAAGTTTTTTGTAATAGCATAAGAATTAAGATTTCACAGCATGATCTTGCTACAGACATGCCAAGAACTCATATGGATTATTAAAAAACAAATGAACTTTTAAGACACTATAATGATCTATGCACTACAAGAATGTTTAAATGAAAATAGAAAATTAAATTTAAAAGCATTATTTCACGAAGATCAAAGCCGAGGATATAGCTAGTTTAAAAGATTTTGAGAGTTTATTACATCAGAAATAACCTACCAAGTAATTTGTTTCTCAAAATATGTAATGTGGGAACTTGTTCTTCACAGAGTCCAACGGGATGAATAAAGACCTACATGCTCTTTTTCACCCCATCTGGATACGTACTGTAGGCCCAGGCTGTTAACAAGGGTATACAGTTCGTCCCTAGTAGTTCCCCCTTTGGTGTAGGCACTTAGGAAGCAGAAGAGGTGAGAAATGAGTCATCCCCTGCAACAAAAGGGACATTTCTCACTCACCGGATCATAACACGTGCCCAGTCAACATGGTTGTGAGAAAGGCAGGTCTTGTGTGACTGATCTGATCTCCTTCTATGAAAAGATCACCCACTTAGTGGATAAGGGAAAGGCTATGGATGTTGTTTACTTAGTCTTCTGTAGGTATTGACCCAATTTCCCACAGCATTCTCCTGGGGAAACTGGCTGCTCAAGGATTGGATGGAAGTACACTACATTAGGTAAAAAAATGGCTGAATGGCTAGGCCCAGAGAGTGATGGTGAATGGAGTTAAACCCAGCAGCTGACCAAGTACAAGGGGTGTTCTCCAGGGCTCAGTATTGGGGCTGGTCCTTTTTAATATCTTTATCAGAGACCTGGACAAGGGCATCGAGTGCACCTTCAAGCAGTTTGCAGATTAAACCAAGTAGGGCAGGAGTGTTGATCTGCTGGAGGGCAGAAAGGTTCTGCAAAGCTATCTGGACAGGCAGGATTGATGGGTCAAGGCCAATAATATAGTATAATATAGTATAGTATAGTACAGTACAGTAGAGTATAGTATAGAATAGTTTAGTTTACTTTAATAAGAGGCCAAGTGCCAAGTTCTTGCTCTTTCTACCCATTTCTAAGAATGGGTGCAATGTTTCCCTTTCTGCAGTCACCAGGGACTTTATCTGGTTTACATGACTTTTCAAATATCATGGATAGTGGCTTGGCAACTACCTAAACTAATTCCCTCAGGACTCTGGAATGTGTCTTGTCCTGTTCCATATTCTTATGTATTTTCAGGTTCCTCAGGTGGTCACAAATCTGATTTTCTCTCATGTAGTTAGGGACTTTGCACATCCAGTACCTACACTGCAGTCCATCCACTCAAGAGGTATGGGAAGAGAGGTTTCCAGTGAAGACAGACAGAATCCATGGTTGAGTACCTCAGCCTTTTCCTTGTCTGTTATTATTTTGCCATTCTTGCTCATCAGCTGGGGTACACGTTCTCTGACCTGCCTTTTCTGGATGAAATACCTGTAGAAGCCCTTCTTATTCTTTTTATCCTTTGCCAAGTTCAGCTCCAGCTGCATCTTGGTCTTCTTCACCCCATCCTTACACAACTGTGTAGCATTCCTATCCTCCTCCCAGAATATCGGCTGTGAAATACCCATTTAAAGCAGATATCCTGCAATGGCAATATTTATGATCTATTGAGTAAAAAAACAATGTTTTAGAAAGCCAAATATATGACTACATGAAAGGGAACTAAAACAGAGACACATTGCTTTATTTCTAAAATAATTCTTATGCTGCCTGAAGTGATCTCTTAAATAAGTCTTGCCATCTTGAAACTGAACCTAGAAAAGGAGTGGAAGATATTTTATGTTTTTTCTTTGTTTTGTTTTGTTTTTTCTTTTTCACAATCCAGGTGCACTTTAATTGATAATAAATTAAATCAGATAATTTTTCTTTAAGCTGAGTCTCTTTTGCCCATGGCAGTAAGTGGTATGCAATCTCCCTGTCTTTATCTTGGTGCACAAACATTTTAATTTTATTTTCTTCTGCTGTCCACTTAAGGAAGAGTAGCTCGAGTAGAGTTCAAATCTGTGAGGAGACAGTGTACACAGAGTTTGTATTTCATAGAAATGAAAAAAACCTAGTACCACATATCTTTTCAGCCTTGCACGACATTAATAACAATTTAAGATGAAAGATCAGTGCCACTAATTAGTGTATAGGCACATATCCTGTGACACCTTGTTGCCAACAATGGTCAATACTTTTCAGAAAAAAAGATATCTTGAACACTGGAACAAATATGGGAAAGTGAATGTTCCCTTCAGAAAGTGCTTATGTAGCATATCTATCCTCTTTAACCTGCTTATTCCAAAGTTCTGCAATCACATTGTGCTAACTGCATCAGGAAGGAAAAGATGTGAGTAGATATTAATGAACTATCATACTTTTTATGACAAAACAGAAAATTATTCTTTATAAGAGACCACATTCACAATCATAGGACGAGCTTTTTAATACACATGCCAAAGCAATTTACTTCACCATTATTCCAGGCTCTTTTATGATCTAGTGCAAAAGTGTATGAAGTAATTTCCTTCACTCCTTATTTCTCCATGTATAAAACACACATAGAAAAAGAAAAAAAAAGATTTTTTGAAAATGGAAAGCATGAATATTTTTCATTTTTTACACTTTATTGTCATTAATAATTTATTTTTCTATTAAGATCATCTACTGTCTCCTTTTTACATGAAAAGACTGGGAGGTGAACAAAGCTGACAGCAAAACCTGCTATGGGCAACATATTTCAACAGTCTTTAAAATCTTTAGGCATAAAACACACTAAAATTATAAAATATGCAGTAGAATTTGCAAATTGTGCCCTAAGATAATTCTACTAGAAATAGCTTTTAAATTTTGTAGGAAAACAGCTTTGCAAAGCATTCCTCCTTTCAGACAATTCATTGTCTCTAGGTTTAGGTATTATGGGAAAGATAAATGCTTCCATTTCAATGATTTTAAAGTTCATAAGTTAAAAGCATGGTATGAAAAATATTTTATTACTACTTTTTTTTAAATTTCCAAACACTCAAAACTTATTATTTTATTCAAGAAGATCTTTACATATTTTGAGCAAGAAGGAGTATTGAACATGAAGTTATCCTATATAGAAGCAAGGGGTGAATTCAAACTCTGCTGAATTCTAAGTGATTTGCTATCAACAGAATGGGACTGACAGATTTTTAAAAATTTTATTGTAAATTGAGTCATCAGCAGAGCCCTGTGTAACTGCCAGTATTGTTATCTATCATGCCACGGACTTAGAAACTAATATAGGAAGCATTTATATGTCTTATATCAATACACCAGTGTTGGAGTCAGAGACAAAATCAGGAGACTTAACTGGTAGTCATTTAAAATTGTGGCATTATTTTTTTCTTCAAAATAATCCTACTATAAAACTGGAAAGGTGATGCAGCCCCACTTCTGGAAAACACTTCCAGACACATGAGTACTGGAAAATTGGAAAGGCTTTACCAAGGAGGAAGTTGTGCTTGACCATCTTGATAAACCTCTATCATTAAATAATTTGCTTGGTGCATGCAGGGAGAGCAATTCAGTAAGGCTTGAGACACTTGTAGAAAAGCTGTTGGAATCTGGGCTAGATGAGCAGTGAATTGGGTTAAAAACGAGCTGAATGGCTGGGCCCAGAGGCAGGCAATCAATGGCTCAAAGGCTAGTTGGAGGCCAGGGACTAGCAGTGTACTCCAGGGATCAAGACTAGGTCCAGTTCTGTTTAACATCTCCATTAATTGAAATGGATGATGGGGCAGCGTAAACCTTGGCAAGTTTTCTGTTGATAGAAAACTGGGAAGGGTGGCTGATACACCAAAGATTCATGCTCCCATCCAGAAGGACCTCA
Organism: Grantiella picta; assembly: GCA_013397955.1. Lineage (NCBI taxonomy): Eukaryota > Metazoa > Chordata > Aves > Passeriformes > Meliphagidae > Grantiella > Grantiella picta. Next base: position 999,237 of record VZRM01003341.1, on the reverse strand, counting down.
ACAAGCTGGAGAATTGAGATGGGAGAAATGTCATGGAATTCAACAAGAACTGCAAAATCCTGTACATGGGAGAAGTGTTCCCAAGCATAAATATGTAGGATAGGAGCCATACAGGTGAAAAGCAGCTTTGTAAAAAAAGCTCTGTCTCGTTGAAAGGGTGTCTGATTGAACAAGTGCCAGTCAGGTGCCCTTGCTACAAAGAAGTCCAATGGTATCCTGGTGCATCAAACTATTTCCAGAAATTCCATGCAGATGGAACTTTTCAGCACTGATAAGGCTGTTCTTTGACTCCTCTATCCAGTTCTGGGCTCCTCAGAATAAGAGAGAGACAGGCATACTGAAGAGTCCAACAAAGGGCCACAGAGATGACAAAGGGACATGAGCATCTCTCCCATGAGAAAAAGCTGAGACTTTTGGAACTTTTCAGCCTGGAGAACAGAACTATCAGGAGTAAATATGTTAAGAGAGGATCTAAAGAAGGCAGAGCCAGACTCTTCAGTGGTGCCCATCCACAGAATCAGGGCAACAGGAGAAAACTGGAACACAGGAGGTTCTCTCTGACCATCAGGAAACACTTTCTCACTGTGAGAGTGACAGGGCTCTATAGAGATTGAGAAACGTACGTAACTGGAGATATTGGAAAGCTTGGTCCTGGGAAACTGGCTGCAGGTGGCCCTGACTGAGAAAGGGAGTTCAACCAGAAGACTCTCCAGACTTCCCTTCCATCCTCAATCTTTCTGTGATTCTGTGACTGTGATGTCATAATGGATTTTTTCACTCCTTTGATCATCAGCTGCTAATTGTGAAATAACCTGGAAAGCAGCAGCCTCTAAGAGGTATGAAATTGCTGGCAAAATTATGGTTATGTACCACAAAGTTCTGTCTTATAGATATGTCAGATGCTCACTCTTGCCTTTGAATAGACTTTATCTGTGGGTCTATCACTAGAATTTTGCAAGACTGGATTCCTTTGTTTTCAGGTCAAATTAAGTTATTTTAGATGGCATTTTTTTATCCCCATTTTATTTCTTTCCCAGGAAGTTTCTGAAGAATGATCATCCACTTGAAGATGAGAAAATCAAGATCTTTTTTAAAAGAAAAAAGATAATTAAATAATAAGACAATATCCTTATGACAAATGATAAAATAAGTAAGATAAAAGCCATGTGGAAAGTACTGGAGTAAAAAGAGGGAGGGAGCAAGAGACTGCATATGAAATCTTGAGATTCTTGATGTGAAGCAAAAACTATACCTTCCAAATAGTTCATAGACAAACTTTTACAGTGTTTTGGTTGAGCAATGTACTTATTTAGCAGATTATCCAGTTTGTTGGTATGAGAAAGAGAAGTAGGGTCAGAAAAATGAAACAGTATGTCCATCGTAATAACAAATAAAATAGGTATCAATATTATACATCAGTATCAAAACCAGCAATTAGTAGAGATTGGAACCTTAGTCTCAAATGACTGATTTCTAATTCTGATTGTCATCCAGATATAAGAGAGCAAAAAGCAGTTCTTTCTGAAAATCTCAATTTTAAATATTGTGGTGCAACATGAGCTCAGGATAATCCCTTCATGTTTTAATCTATAAAAAGATCATGAAGAATTCTTTCTTTTCCTGCTTTGTTTTGCCATGAAAGATTTCAGTATCAAATCACACATATTTCCTTTGTTTATACAGTTAATATTGAAACTGAAATTCTGAAGGAAAGACACTTTAGGAAACATGAACGGTTAAAAATCGTTAAGGCTTTTGCAATTTTAAATTTACTAGAAATAAAGTAAAAAGAAATCCAGAATATAATACCTAAATATTACATATGCCTGCATAACAATAATGTGATTTTGAAAAAACCAAACTACTAGAGTTTTTGCATGCATTGATATAGAAATTAAGAGAGGTTATAATTGCTCTCTCTAGTTCTGTGAAGACTGTGTTACATGTCTCTAACCTGTTACTGTAATTGGTAGCATCATCATACTTTTTCAATGTTTGAGAATTTGGGGTGGAGGTAATCCTTTCTGGATGTCCTTGATGCTTCCCTCCTCCCCGAAAGAAAAAATGCATGGTACAATGAGTGTTTGTTTTATCTATACTTAAAAAAAAAAAAAAAAAGAAGAGGAAGACATAAATACCACTGTATTTTTTACATAAGAACTTCTTCTCCAAACAGCAATTTCAGGTATCATTTTTTTATGGTCTTATCTCTTGGAAGGGAAAAATAAAGTAAGAGAAAAGAGCACTTGAAGTTCAGTCCTGGAACATAGCCTTTGCAAGACAACAGAGAGTGATGAATAGACCATTCTATATCCCATTCTCTCTAAATTAGTACCTTAAACCTTATTTTAAGGCATTTTTAGCAAAAACATATATTTCTATATGACATGATTATTTATCAGGTGAGCCAGCTTCTTTTGACAAAAGCTTCACATTTTCTGCAAAAACCACTGGTGAAGTATTAGGCGACCTGAATCTCTCAGGCACAGAGCACTGTTCCCTTGAGGTTGATTATTTGGCTTCCAGGATATGTCATTCTAAAGAACAGCAGATACATCTTCCAGATTCAATTATGGAGAGGCGACACCATCATTTCCTCTTAATATAACAGTTTATCTTTTATTGTGATGATCAGGAAAGCCAATCCTAATGAACAAAATGTCAAGCATATGGGGGTAGGAAAGATAGCTGAAATGGCTCATCAGATCGAGATATAAAGCAATCCAGCCCAGGAAAATTAAATAGCAAATGATTATTGTTTGCAAAGACTGGGCTCATCTGTGAATACATTAAATTTATTGTTTTAATTTGTTTTTAAATAAAAATGCAACTTCTTGGGCTTAAATGCATCACTTGTCTTTAATAAATCTGTAATTGTTGTGTCTTTATCATATATGAATTTCAGAAGCAATCTTAGTATAGGGAAAGCACAACTAAATAATTGTTTAATGTTTGTAACGTACACAAGTCATATATGCAACAACCTTTAGTATGTGGTCCTAGCATTTGTCTTGAACAAGGGTATGAAGAAATTATCTAATCTTTCCCACACATTATATTATATCTACATGTGTGACTATCTAATTGTCTAATTTGAAGTGTCTAATATTCAATATATTCATGATTAGTGTTTACAGAACAGGACTCAAACAGCAGGAATCTAACTATTTCAGAAGTAATAAACCATCATAATCTGAAATTAGGGTAACAGTTACAAACCTTACTGTGCTCTTATCTGCTCTGAGAAATGGAGGGAGTACTGTAAAATCCCTAAACGAATTAGAACAGGCAGTATTCAGAGGCACTAGGAACCAGCCTTGTATTGCACTGCCTCTACAGCTTCATGAAGCAACTAACAGAGTGGCAATGAATGTTGTTGTTCACACAGAATCATTTAGGTTGGAAAAGTACTCTGAGATTGAGTCCAGCCTTTGACTGATCACCACTTTGTCAATTAGATCATAGCATTAAGTTCCAGCATTAAGAATCCAGCTGTTTCTTGAGCAACTCAGGGGTGGTGACTCCACCACCTCCATGGGCAGTCCATTCTAATATTTAACAAACCTTTCTGTGAAGAAACTCGTCCTGATGCCCAACCTGAACCTCTCTTGGGCTTGGGCTTTGTCCTCTCATCCTGTCACTGGTTGCCTGGGAGGAGAGGGCAACTCACACATGGCTACAGCCTCCTTTCAGAGAGTGATAAGGTCTCCCCTGAGCCTCCTTTTCTCCAGGCTAAACAGCTCCAGCTCCCTCACAGGACTCACTTCACCAGCTTTGTTGCCCTTCTCTGGACACGCTCCAGCACCTCAATGTCCTTCTTGTAGTGAGAGGCCCAGAACTGAACATGGGATTTGACGTGTGACCTTATCATTGTCGAGTTCAGCGGGACAATCACTGCTCTGGGCCTGCTGGCCACACCGTTCTTGATACAGTACAAGATGCCATTGGTCTTCTTAGCCCCCTGGGAATAAGGTGGTTGTCAACGTGCACCCCCAAGTCCTTTTCTGCTGGCCCTTTTTCCAGCCACTCTGCCCTCAGCCCACCATGTTTCTGTGAGGGCGACTACGTCACAGCTTTCCTTGTGCACTATGGTCTCCTGGTCCTCCAATTCGTTATCTGTACCACATGCATTGGTGTCAATGCACTTCAGCTGAGCTATAGATTTCACCTACAAATCTGGCATGCCACCACTAGCCTCATCTCTGCTGAGCCTGGTCTCACCCCCTTCTCCCATCAAACTGAATTTAAAGCCTCCTCAATCAGCCCTGCAGACTCATGGGTTAAAACTCTCTTCCCCCTTTTAGACAGTGAACCTCATCTGTCTCCATCAGACCTTGTGGTGTGTAAACCAGCCCATGATCAAAAAAGCCAAAATTCCGTCTTGTGGCACCCATGCTTCAGCCACATGTTGATCAGATAGGCTTTCCTGTTCCTTTCAGCATTTTTCCCTGCAACAAAAGGAAAGAGGGAAAACACCACCTGCACTCTTGTCCCTTCAATCAGTCCATTAGACTGCCCTAGGATTTCTCTCATCGACCTTGTCTCTGCCTAGCTGGACAGCAAGAAGTGGGAAATAATCAGAGGGCTGGAGTAGTCCCATCAGTCTCCTGGTCATATCTGCTACCTGGGTCCCAGGGGGGCAAATGCTTTGGAACACCCTGTAGAGCTTGACCTAACCCTCACCCCTGGGCTCAGTTTACTTGCCACTGCTAACACTGCTTCTGCCTCATGGTTTTTTGAGCTTTTTTTCTACAGAAGAGCATCTGTAAAATTTTAGAAATGTTCTTGTTTTGTCATCCAGTAAACCAAAGACCTTTTGAAGTGTCTAGTGACAAAGAAGACACTAGACCAGTCAACTGACTAAAGCTTTTTCTGTTCCTTTTGTGCAATACGTTATCACTAACTTTTCCATTTTTGACAAAGCAGAAAGATTAAATAATTAGTCAGCTGAACATGCTTTTTTTTTTTCTCAAAAGTTGAAGGATAACCTCAAAATTGCACTCTCCAGAACAAAGTATTCCAACTTGTATTATGTGGAATAAATATACTGCAAAAACTTTTTTTTGAGTTTTCCATTTCATAATTTAGAGTTCAGCCACCAGAGTGTAAGGCAGATTTGTCTTTTTGCAACCTGGTCAGTACAAGTGTTTACAAAAAAATATGAATCCACTTTAAGTGACTTTGAAGCCTTTTTTTCCTCCCATGATAAGTTGTAATTCAAATCAGTCAGAAAAAAAAAAAAGAATTTTGATTTATGTATAGAACCATGTAACTTGGACTTTGCTTAGGTATTTAGTTCAGTGATTTCAGGTCTCCTCATATACTGAATTTTGAGACAACATGAGTTGATATTTTTGAGGAGCTATTGTTACACTATTAATTAACAGTTCTATTCCAAATCTGGAATGATAACAGCTACTGAAATTTCAGTGAGATACCACTGCTTCTGCGACAAAATCTTACTGTTACCATTTCCTACATAAAATTTAAATTACCTCAAACATAAATTGAAGTATAGAAATCAATCCAGATGAAGGTGGTAGGGACCAGTGTTTCCCACGAGATGCTTCCTACTAACTCAGTGGAGATCAGCATATACATCTAGTAATGGATTCTTATAGTCTCCAGAATATTTATTTTTTATATGTGCCTTCATCTTGCAAGTTTGGGGTATTTATAGATGCAATGAGGGTTTCTAACATATAGTGTGTTTGTAAAAATTATTTCCCATTGAAAAATACGAATTTAAAATTCCAGTCAACTTTCCATGCTGCTTGGCTTCAGCTGAGTTCTTGTAATTGACTAAATGTGGGCATTAATTGCTTCTTTTAATTTTTTAAATCTTAATTTTTAAAAGTTCTTGGATCCTAAAGAAGCAGCAGCCTGTAAACCTTGTATATTTTCTTTCTCATTACTTTCTCCAGGACTATACTGATAATGAATTTTAAAAATACTTCAGTACAATAAAAAAAGACAAGTTAAATAAGTAATGAAAACAATCAAGAAGTTTGTGGAAAGCATAGCATGCTACTTCTATTTTATCAGAGTTAATTTTGTACCTTGAATGAGGTTATAAATGCAGCAAAAGAATTTTCTGAAGTTTGTACGCTACTTATTGAGTCACCATGTCTGGAATGCAAAATACTTATTCTTCTATTGTATTTTAGTCCTTTCATTGTTCAGATCTAGAGAATAAACACATCATTACCATTACAATCCAAGCTGGGAAATGGGAAAATCAGAAATTGAAAACTCTTTGATGTCCATTATCATGCACAATAGATAAAGTAGCTAAGGAAGACACATCTAAAGTACCTTGATTCAATTTGTGCGTATGAAGGCAAGAGACGTATCATTGTGGTGCCTAGGGGAAGGTCATGTTGCAAGTGCAGAGCCTGATTTAGAGCTGAGGGCCATCACACACCTGGACTTATCGAAGTTTCAGAGAGAAATGATGGAATGCATTTCAGGCTGCAAGCACTGCAGTAAGGACAGTCCTTTTTCCGATAAATGCTGAATAACAGCTTGTAAATTTATAGTGCTACCTGCTCTCTTTCTCTCTCATACTCACTAACTTTGTCCACTCTGTTTTCCTTCCTTCTTACTTGCAAAAATAGATACGGGATAATCCTTTATTAGAAAACCAAACAAAAGAAAATTCAGTATTTGGACCTGATCTTATCCCTATACCTTACAGGTTTGGTTTTTTTTTCCTTTTTTCCCTTTCCTTTTTTAATCAGAACTGACTACAGATCTTGGATAATTGAACACTGTCACCGGTTAAGTAATTGCAAAGCATCAGAGTCAGTGAAAAAGAAAGCAAGAGAGCTTCAGTGCCTCTTTTGTCCTTTAAAGAATTTTGGGAGCTTATACATTGTATATGCACACAACACAAGCATCTTTCATGGTTTTTCTTTTCTCACGAAGGCTAAATAGAATTCAATATGAAAGAAATGGAGAGCAATTATTACACAAGTCAATAAATTCACATACATGTTACAAGCTATGCAATTTTTTACTTCTTTTGAGTGACCTATATTTTAAATATTTTTAAGTAATTTTGCAGATTGATATAATTATTCTACTAAAACATAACACCAGATGAAGATCCCATTGAGCTTTATAGATTAAGCAATATGGTTTTGTGGGTTTTTGTTTGATTTTTTTGTTCTTTTCTCTCTTCTTTGCCTTTCACAAACAGCTGTATCAGAATAACGCCTCTTTTTACTTACTACTGAGAATTTTAAAAGATTACTATCTCTGCTAAATTGTGTGGTCATATAACTACAGTGCAGAAAATACCAATAGTAATTATCTACTGCATAAGTTAATACTGCAGAGGGAGGTATGAGGGATTTTTTTTTTTTCATAAGAAAAGTGACCGATTTTGCAGCTTCCTTCATCATTACAGTCATTGAACATACCTTTTCTTGTGTATGCATTTTTTAGTATGTGGAGCTTCTATATAAACCAGTATACAAACATTTACTTGAGCTAGCACTTAAGTTAATCTATTTTGGTAAACCATGTGAAAAGCAGAATCAGATAAAGAAAAAACAACGTGAAAATTAAAAGCCTTGAGTAAAACTTTCCAGCTCTGCCTATAAAATTATTGAGATATATATGGATAGCTTTGTCTTTTTTTAATAGGTAAAACTTCACAATAACAGATCCAAACTATAGCTTCCATTCATGTCTTTTTTACTGCAGTAGACCTTTTATGTAGCTGTTAAAGTTTGACAAGGGGAGCTATGGTGTTTGATAGAAAGCTATGAAAGTTTAGATATTAATGGGTTAATATTTTCATATATAACCATTTGAGAAAACATACTGTTGTTTTTTTTTTCCTGTGTTTTTGTATAAACACAAGGAGGGAAAAAAAACCAACAGAAGCAAAACAAAACAACCTCCCCCCATACCTACAACAAAAGAAGTTGTATATTATACCTGCTACAGAATTAATTAAAGATTAAAACAAAATAGGGGTTTTGGAAGACCATTAACCTTCTCTCATCATAAATATGTATTGAGTATCGCTGTGTGGACCAATGCAGTACTGGGCAGTAAAATGATGCTCTGCATACAAAACTGAAGCTGATAAACAAATTTGATCGAGTAGGTACATGCACAGTAAATGATCTTCATGCATGAAAAAGTTAGCTTTACAAAGTGTGTTTGAACCTTTTCTTTTAATATCACTTCATTTCCCCCTCATTTTTCTTTTCCATTTATTTCTTCTTTTTCCTTTGGACAAAATATTATATTTCTTGCTTCCTAGTAGCCCCCGATAAATTAAATTTTAAGTAATCCTTTGAAATAAATTTTCAAAATATTAATGTATTTCTATAACTGGACAGATATTTTTTGGTATTCAGACTCTGAAAGCAAACTGAAATCAAAAGCACATCATAGCTTCTATCCTCTGAATCAAGGCGTGATATTAATCTCCCTTAAAGAAACTTTTTCCTACTCAGAGGAAAAGATGGCTGATGGACAGCTTCTACCTGCTGCTAGCACTTCACAGTTTGCACATCTTCGGAATGAAAAGGCAGAAGGTTGGGTGTGAGTCATTCTTAAGTCTTTCATTTTCCTTCTATATGATTAAATTAATATAGAATCTCAGGAAAATAGTAATGATGAAAACATTTTCCTTCTTTTCCATTCCAATAGAATAAGATTTTTAAAATAATAATGTAAGCTTAAATTTTGATACCATAGTTCTAGTAATATAATTTGTTTTATTTTGCAAAATGATAGGTCTTTTTCCTAGGAAGAAAATACAGACAACTAGAATTATTTCAAAGCAAGAATCATTACTCCCTAAAATGGACTTCTAAAAGAAAAGGATAGCTCATACACATGAATGCTTTTCAAAATGGAGCCAAAATGATCACATTAGAAAAATAACCCAACTCAATACACAGGGTGTAGGCATTACAAACACAAGACAACTCTTCTAGCTCTAATTTACATGTGCATGTTTATTTTATACTCTTTAATTTTACCTAGCCATATAAAATGACAAGTATCCTTTTTTGACTTAGTTTGGTAGATGAATGTAATGATACGAAATCGTAACTGCATCTACTTGTATCAAATAAGTAATGAATTTTTGCTGAGCCACAATACTTGACATTATGAGGCTTACATCTTCAAAAGTATTTCAGACTGCATTTTTCTATTAATGCTTCATTGGAAGTCATGTTGTTTCATCAAAAAAGACTTATTCCTCCAGCTTATAGCACTCTCAACAAATATCTATGTCATGTTGTGATGTTTCTGAGTCATGTAAACACTTTCAGAAATATATTTTAGTATTGTGGTGGTTTTGATCACATGGTATCCATCTTTATCCAATTTAGTTTTTTAATTCGTTAAGACAAATTTACATTTGTTTATTTATGGCAATAATTAGATCAATACCAAGGAGAAAATTTTCATAGTACCCACAACAGAAGGTACTTCATATTGCTACATCTTCTCTGAGACTGGTTAACTACCCAATTAAAAAATGTGTGAACGTGCCATCCTCCAATCTAATGCTTTATCTAGACAGATAAAGCAGAAATGTGCTAATACACTCACAGTTATCATCTACTCATCAGTGCAGGAAATTAAAGATAAAACACTTGATTTCACAGACATTCACATGAGTAAGATATTGAATATGGCACAGTCATCAAAAGAAATGCCATATGGAAACCCATATGGCTCCATAGACAAGTACTAACAGACTTAGGATTTGCTCTTCTTAAAAAAATTAGAAGGAACAGTGTTTTCTGTAGTGAAGAATTACTGCATGGAAAAATGCGAGAGAAAGGCGGTGAAGGCAAGGCCAGGAAAGTGGAAAGGAAAAAAGAAAAAAGTCAACACTTTATTGGTGAATGATCACTCGCCAAAATTTCTTTATATAGAAATGTATATATTCTACAAATATTTTATTTTAATTCCTATTTTCTTAGTCACTTTTAGTCCTTCAAATCTGCTATGTCTACTCAGAGTACTTGAGAAAACAAAGAAAACAAGGCACTATCTAAAACATAAAGAGATAACATGATTATTGATAAATATTTTTATCTTTTATTTTTATTTGGGGCAAGCTATTGGGAATTGCCATAAAACTGACCAGAGTCATCCTGGACAATTGTTACAGAGAAGCACTAAGAGTGTCCATATACAGTTGCTATCTTCTACCTGTAAACTTTTCCTGAATCCTACCACTGTCATCAGCCCATCAGTAGGATGTATAGCTTGTGCCTTCTATCTCCAGCATCCGTGAAGAATTTGGTATGGTTACGTTTCCTGCATCATCATTCTTTCACACATATTAAATTGTGAAATGATGCAACGACTTAATTTGGAAGTGGCCATAAGCCACATGATCAAGTTAAGGAAAACTTCTATTGTCAACTAAGTTTCTCCAGGCATTATCCAGCAGAGTCTCGAAAATCTCTGAGCAAGGATTTTCAGAATCTCTGGGGAAAAGTTGTTCCACCCTGTTTGGGGTTTTTTTATTGTTGTGATTTTCTTAATAGGAAGAGGAAATTTTCCTTAATGTCACTTGTGTTCATTCTTCCCATCCTTTTACTGTGCCACACAGAAAAACCCGGTTAGCTCTGCTAAGCACACATTCAATAGTGGAAGACAGTGTTAAGTTGACCCCTTAGCAATCTGTTCTCTAAACTAAACAAAGCCTGTGCACTGAGCCTGTCCTTGTGATACTCTGGAATCACAGAATCAATTTGTTTGGAAAAAACTTCTGAGATCATCACGTCCAGCCTTTGACAGATCACCATCTTAACTATACCAGGGCTCTAAGTGCCGTGTCCAGTCCAGTCCTACCCAATCTCGTGGATCTCCAGGGGCTCGCTCCAGTTTGTCAATATCTTTCTTGTACTGGAGAGCCCCAAACTGGAAGAAGTACCCCATTTTTCAACAACCATATGGTTTAATAGTAACTTTTAAACTGTTTGCTATGTTTTAATATTAAAGCCAGAGAGGATTTGGCCATCGGTGCTGTGTTTGGAAAGAATAATTGGAGTATATGAGCTCATGAGATCCCTTCTGACCTTATGTATTCTGTACTTTTGCCATTTAAAATGTGTAAGAAAGGATAGAAGGAGGCAGAAATTCCAGATCTCGTTGGGCTGAGGATAACAGTTGAATTCAGGACCACACCACAGTTTTGATATGACTGACACCTTCTACTTCTCAGGAAGGCCTGGGAAGAGAGCACATTTCTGATAGGTCTAAGTTCTGCAGACTATTGCTTTTATTTAGTTTTCCAAGTGATAATGGTATAAAGAAAACAAGGTAATTCTTGCAACATCCTCTTCCAACATCTCCTCTGAGTAATTCTAAAAAGAACATAAAATTGAATGGAAATGAAGGGCTGCCCACTTCTGAAGTTCATGAGAAGTAAGGTCTTCTAGCAATGATAATTAATACATTAATATCGATTTTTTACAACTGGTTGACAGTTATATAAAAAGAGTATTGCATATAAGTCAGGCATGAGACATCTGTAATATTTGTGCTCTGATTACTCATTATCTATTTACTTTTTAATGGTAATTACTTTTTAACTACTGCTCATAGTTTTTATGTTCTTAAATGCTAAAATATTTTCGATTTATCATAAATAGTATTTTTGTAAACTGCTGAATGCCCTCAAAAGTACAGTTTTAGTTCATAAGTGTAGATCTAGTAGCAAGAAACAAAATGCTGCTAGTTTTGCCCCTTACTAAGAAATTAACACATACCTATTTTAAAAAAACATTTAAGCAAGCGTTCGGAATTATTGTTGCAGTGTGTGGCTGCAAGTTTTAGTGGCTGAGGGACCAACAGCAGGGGGGCTGTGGCAGCCTGGTCTGCTCAGATCATGCAGACTGGTGGAAACCAACCATGAGTCCCTGCAGTTGGGGAAATTAAGCCTGCACAGTGGTTGAAGATAATTGGTTCTGCTCTCTCCCTCACCCCTTTTCCCTAGATGGATTATGTCCTAGAAGTTTCTTCTTTGTTCTCCATAGTACTGTATGCTATTGGTTCTTTTGAATTACGTACCCTCCCCTATCAGAAGCCTATTGGTTTGTACCCCCTTTCTTCTTCCCTCTGACTTCCCTGGTTGGCTCTTCGGAGCTAACCATGCCCCTTCTCCCTTCCCTTATAATCCCCTGCAACTGTGTGCTTGGGGCTCGCAGCCTCTGGACTTCCAGGCCTTCGTCCATCCCCTGTCTCCCATCTCCCTTCGCCATCCCTGGACCCTCACCTGAAGACCCCTAATAAATTCCCTGGAAGACTGCAGACTGTGTGCTGTACATTCCTTTATCCCGCCTTGGTTCCTGCCTGCCTCGGTCCCCGGGGACTCCAAAGACCATCCCGTGGGCTTCGCTGCCGGGGCACGCCCGGCGTGTGCATGGCGCGGCAGCTCACCTCTTGGTTGTGGCTTTGGGGTGTGCTGCCAGACCTGAGCAAGCAAAGCCGCAAATTATATTTTTGGTATCATTTTCATTCGGTCTCTTACTCAATTTCATTTCTGTGAGTAATAACATTTTGTAATGACATCATATGAACAAAATAATTTTTATTTATCTGGAACTGTGAATTTTCATGCCTGAATGACAAGATAATCAAGTAACTTGATACAGAACAGTAAGTGAAAGAGAGGGAAGGGGCCAGAATAGCAATAATTTAAAACAAAATCCTTGTTTTTGTTATTTCAAGGACATACAGTCAATACTGAAGAGTAAAAGGGGCGCTTTTTTGTTGTAAAGGACTCAGTTACTTCCTGGTGTTAAACATGGATTTTAATTGTATGTTTTCTTCATTCTATATAGTTTTTCATTCTTACTTTACTTTCAGGATGTAATATAAGACATTTAGGAGAATGAAAGCTATTAAAAAAATTTCGTGAGTGTATGGCAAGCATGCATGGTGAGGAATGGTGTGTGGGGAAGAGTATTTTGTACACTACAATAATCTACCTAGGGAATTGGAGAGAAAACTACCCAAATGCTAAATTATAGAACTCTATGGTAACGTTGATAATGAATTCATAGGAAATGCTTGCTTATTTACAGGTAAATTATATAAATACGAACTGGTTTTGGTGGAAAATGAATGTTTAAAAGGAAATTATGCCTGTTATGAAAAGGAAGGCACTGCAGGCGCATTTCCTGAAGCCATAAGTCAATAGATTTTGATATTGCCACCAGAGGGAAAAATTCAGGCCTTTATGGCCTGATCTAAACACTCCTGAACCAAATGAGAAACTTTCCACTGCCTTTGATTTACTTAGAAAATCTGTAAGAATAAAAAAGGAGACTCAAAAGCACGAAGGGTAGTTAGGCACCCAGTGAATACCAATATCAGGTATGCTGTCTCTAAATTTGGAAATACTGCTTTAAAACAGAATTTAATATATTTTTCTTTCGTTTCACAAAAACATTTATTGTAGGAATAGTTAGGTAACTTTCCAAACCCTGTGGCCATGTTATAACACTGCATATGTGTGGGTATTAGTGATTTTTCTTTTTTTAATGTTGGCACAATTGTTCTGAAATATTCTCAATTCTTGGAAGCATATAGACAGCAATATCAGCTTTCTTTTTATGGGAGAAAAAATGGGTTTGGCTTTAATATGAAGGCACATGTATATGCATATTTGCACTATATAGGGAAGCTGTGTAATTCTCTGAAATATACCTCCAGGATCAGGTCTAACATATTTGTTTGTAGGATTTTACAGTCAGTAAAAGTCACGGAAGGCCCTGAAACTATAACAGCCTCTACATCACACTCATTTCATATTACCTTCAAGTCACAGACTATTATGTTGAAGATACTCACAGAATGACAGTGTCTATACTTTAGTCTTTAAAAACGAATTGCTTTTTGCCTGGTATTTTCAATTTTTCAGTTATGTTTTCTCTACACAATTTGATTATTCCATTTTCTTATTTTATGGTCTTAAAAAATAAACATTTTCATAATGAAAAAAATCAATTATTAAAGGAAATAGATGGGTTGAAAGAGGATTAAATAGATTTACAACAACAAAAAAATATGAAAATTGTGTGCTGAGTATAACAGTGTTTTTTTGCCATGCCTCTCTAATCTTTGGAAGAATTATATAGCAATTTCTAGGTTTACATCCTCTAGAAGCATGCCTGTATATTTTAGTGTAAATAGAGCTGTGTGTTTCCCATTATGCTGAAATTAAACACTCCCAAAAATTTGTTTTCCATGATCTTAAGTTTATATATAAATATATATTATTTCTGTCCTCTAAGGTTTCAAGGGATACACCCTCAAACACATGAAGACACTGTAAATTGATGAACTGTCTTTTGTCTGAAGGAAGTAAAAAAACAGAATAAAGCCTCTGAGATGTATGAATTGCCCCACTCATCTCACTCTGAACTTCCAAGACTTTTTGTATCCAAGGAAGTAGAAGTCACCACTGTTTTTTCCAAGGGTTTTACTGTTCCCAAAGATGAACTTTTTTGATACTGTTTTGATATCAGCCATATATACATAGATGCAGATAATGCATATGTAAAATAAAAATATATCTAAATAGATTTATTATCTCCTGCATTTCTGGTAGCAGGCCATGGATTTTTCTGCATTCTTTTTTTTTATGGATAGCAGAAAACGTAGAGTGCTATTCAAAGTTAATTGGGGCTTGACCTTCAAGGACAAATAAGGATAGTGGAAAATTTCTAAAATGTTAAAAACAAACAAACACAAAAAAAACCCTCTTTTTTTTCTATGAAGGTGGGAAAACTGGAAAAGTCAGCATGGCATCAAAAATTTTGTCATTATTTCCATAAAATAAAGGTATTGAATATTATAGTTATTTTTCTTTGAAATAGGCTTGCAGGACCTTGGAACATAAGTAGAGATGGAGTTAACATTTCCAGTGCTGTATGCTATACATACTTACACTTAATTCCTATACATCTTTAAAATTCCTATGTTCAAACAGAAAAATCACACAAATTAGTATGATAACCTAAGATTTACAGGTGTGTCTGCTATTTGTGCCATGGTTAGGCATTCGGATGAAATCCAATGTAGTCATTTTTAATTTAAAAGACATTTTCAGGTTTCCTTTACAAAATTCCCATAAGCTCTTGCCATATGATCTGTATCTTTTTGTTACTACAAATGCAGTGTTGAAGGTGGCCTTATTCTGAGTGCAGAGGTGGGCTAGGTGGCCTCCCAGATGTATATAAATCCATAATTTCTTGATTCGCATCATAAATAATATGCACATTGAAGAAAAAAAATTATTTGGTATAACATACCTTTCTTTTTACACAAAGCTTTCAAAGCTGCTCAATATTATGAACAATATTCATATTTTTGTGAATTTTTAATACCAGCTCATACTGCCACTGTGCTTTTTCAAATTTTTCTATTTGTCAAATGGTTAAGCTAAATGACATTCAGTTATTTACTCTGTGTTGGTCAATTTTATTGCCTCTAGATGAGTGCCTGAAAATCAAATAAAAAGTAACAAAGAAACGCTTGAGTGAACAGTGAATAGTCTTACAAATACCCCTAAGCTTTGGAGGTTTTTATATGGAAATAGCAGTATTTTCTAATGAAGGGCAGCACTTGCTGTACATTTTTGCTGATAGTCTCCTTTGCACAGATCTTCGTGACTGGATACTCCTTTCAGCACTGTCCACATCTGTTGTCTTCTGCCCTGGAAGCCAGAAGTGGACTTCTGCTCTACCTGCATAAAACAGAATAAGACCTGAATTCCTAAGATTAAATCCAGAAACGAACTTTCACAAAATCTAGATTTCATCTTGGTAGCTTTGCCTCAGAACAAATGTTGTTATGAAACACTATAGCTGTTTCACAGATTCAAAACCTCTTCATATGTTACTTGAAAATCTAATTCAGTTTATTATTATCCACCCCACAAGGTTTGCCATGTAATTTAATTTCCTTTAGCTTATGGACAGAAAAAGCCCCAACAACCAACAACCAAAAGCAGTTATTTTAAGACAGAAATACACTGCGTGATTATGGAGTGGAGGCGGACTGGCACTGCTGAGCAATTTTTTTAAGGGTGAAATGTGTTATTTTTCCTATCATGTTAAACTAATTATTATTTAACTGTGCTGGTATAGCAGCAATGTGCACGGTTCCTAGATTTCATGGGGATGTTTAGATACAAATAAAAAATATTTAGAAAATAAATAGGGATGAACTCAAGGGCAACTGTAGTGAAATTTTTCTTCAAGAGAGATGTTTCTGTAATTTAAAGAAAAAAGAAAAAAATAACTATATGAAACTCTACAAGAGGTAAGATGAAGATCTGTACACAAGGAAAATTAAAGAAAAATTAAAAATTAGGAAAAAAAGCTGAGGGAGGAAAGGATGTCACCAGGAAAGAAAAGGAAAGCCCTCAAGAACTAAAACCAGGCAACAAAGATGTGGAACAGTTAACTTTAATATAATTAGTTACAGAAAATATAATTAATACAAAAATTACAAATTAAAATTTAGTGTAAAATTTGGTGTTAAATACAACTTGACAACAAAAGTTTCAGTTTGAAGGTGCTGGTATGACATATTATGTTGGCTAAATTTCTGTTGTCATTATGCTCAGTGAAGACTCAATTCAGGTGAAATGAGTGTGCCACATATGACACTCGAGTTGTGCACATTGGATAGACTTGCTGCTGTACATAATCTAGAGATTTCTCTCTGATTTCCATCAGTTACACACAGGTCTTCTATGGGTATTCTGTCATACCTGCAAGTCCCTGAAGATAACTCAGACATCATAAATTACCTGAAATGGCACTTCTTCCCTATGTGAGGTCTATTGTAATTAGCTGACTCCATGTATATACCTACAGTAAGATGAGTAGGTGTGCAGATTTCCTTTACTGTCTTGAATGTAATTAACTGCCCTGGGAATTTTGACACTTAAACCACATGTAGGAAGAAAAATTCAGGTCTCTTAATCTGCAGTTAAATCCAACGAGATTGCTTAAACTGTAGTTCACACACAGGCAGAAGACAGAAACTGAAGGCTTGTGAACTTTAGTGTGGAAAACACACAAATAAAAGCACGCCAAATGCACTCTAGTTAGCTCTTAATTACATTAAATTTTAGCACAATGAAGGATATGTGAAAGCTAAGTTTTTGACACACAGCTCCTTGATTTTCTATGATGTGAACACAATGTAAAGGATGGAGTGAAGAAACAGATTATTTTTAAAGAGTTTTTTCAACATAAAAGAGTATGTTATGGTTTAATCAGACTCTTAAACTGAAAAAGTGTAACCACTTTTCATGATAGTAACCATTGGAATACATTAAGAGGAAGAATAGTGATTTTTGTGCAGGGGGTGTTCCTTGTATTGGACTCCAGCTGCTGTGAAAGCTTAAGCCAGAAAAGCTATCTTGAAAATGGATTGCTTGATGACAGACTGTCAGAATGTATTAAGGTTCTTAAGATAACAAGAAATGCTATGTGATAGGTAAAATTGCCTTGTGTTTGTAACTTACTGTGTCATTTTGAATGTTTTGATCGGGGATGCCTAATATCACTGTGATGTGCTTGGTTCTCAAAACTGACTTATTAATTGCATTACTGATATTCTGTATCATGGGCAAGGTAGTGTTTTTTCTCTTAGTTTTCAAGTTCTGCCTTAGCAAAAAGATATCCTCATTTTTCATAGATTAGCCCAACATTAGTCAAAAATAATATAAGCTCTCAGTTATTTTCAGAGCCAATTAAGATATTAGCATCATAATAAGTACCAAGTAAACATCTACATCTTTTGTTTCCATTTCTTCTCAAGTATTTTCTCCACACCATCTCAGTTTTCCTGAAATAACTAGTATGCCAACATATTGCTAAGAAATAAATATTATTATTCTTGCCCATGATGTGAAATATATAATATCAAGAAAATCTGTTCTCTTGCAAGAAAAGTTGACTTCTTTAAAAGGTGTATTTTGAAATTTGTCAGGTTGAAGAGTCTGCCACAAGGGCAACCTTAATTAAAGCCAATAGAGGGGAAAAATTAAACAGTGAAAAGTGCTTAGCTGATACTCATAGAACTGCAAGTTAAAATCAGAAATAACAAGGGTGACATTAAGGATAATTTCATGAGTGTTTTATTACTCCATCCACCACGTATTCTACCTCTTTGCAGAATTCTTTCAGAATTCTGCTTTAGATAGACAGTATTCTTTGTTTCTGAGTAAAGCTCCCTTGATATCTTTTAGATATGTGCTCTTCCTTCATTTTTTGTTTAGCCCCATGAGTACTACTAACATTTTTCTGCAACAGTAAATTATCTCAGTCTGAGGACTTGTCCCTCGGAGTAGAAGTTGAACCTAAAGCATGGTTTAACTATATTGGTAAATGACAGAGAATCAGGGGAAAAATTATTGAATTAAACATTACTAATCTGTTAACTGAGTTCCTGGCTTTATTACATGGGGCTCTATTTCCTTCTAAGAAAGTATGTAGCTGCCTCTCAGCATCATGTTGCAAGACATCCTGTATATCCCATAATCATAAGGCAAAGTTTTCTACAAAGTCCATGTTTTCTATTCAATCTAGCTAGTTAGGTTTACCCTGTAGCCAGGAAATAGAGATAGGAGTACAAGAGTGGGTATGAGAGTAATTTCTGGGGTTGGAGATTATTTTTTCTTTCTTTGGGAAACCTAAAGGAAGATATTTAAATTCTTAAGCAACTCATTAAAGCACTTAAAGTAAGGTGGAATGAGCATGGACTATCTTGACTCCATCTGAGAACTAATTGGCCCCTTGTCTTTAGTTTATACAAGTTTTCCTTAGAAAAATTAACTCTTCACATTGACACTGATAGAGAATTTCTGAGCTCAAACTCTTTGATGTTTTTTGATTGGGTTTTGTTTTCTTTTGTTGGGAGAGGGTTGGTGGGTTTTTTGTTGCTTTGGTTTTAGGGTTACTTTTGTTGTTGGTTTGGTTTTGTTTTCAATATACCCAAAATACTGTGGTGATTAGGAGTTTAGGCTGCAATTTGCATTAGGACACTAACAGCTGAATGTCTCTTAGTGCTTTTACATCCATCCATAAAATACGTATTAGAGCTGGCATCATCATAATAATGATTTCCTTTTACCAAGAGAAAATGACATTGTGGTCACTATAGGTAACTAAGCAGCTTTACTGGCCATTAGTTGCTTGCATTTATTTTCCTGAAAAATTGTTCTTCCACTCTGACCCACCTCACCTGATCCCTGCCTTCCTGCTTTCTTTTTTCTGCCTTCTTACTCTCCTGCCAACCTTTCTATGATAGCAGTCAATTTTCAGGTTTTAAAATACGTAAGGTTAATTATGACGGCAGGTAGTCTAGTGCATCAGTAAGAAGAGATTAACAATTTAACATAGTACACTTTTGGTAGGAGTTAAAACAATTTATACAAGTAACTGCATTTCTCTCAGTAGATATTCCTTTTCAGAGTAAAGCAAGAAAAATAGAAGCTCAGGGCACTCAGAATGAAAATTGTATCTTTGCTTACTAGTTTTGAAACTCTATTGCTCTTTGTCTTTTTGTTTTTCTTTGGATCTATGTCTCACAACATCCTCAAACTCAAGAAGTGTAAACTGGAAGACTGGACAGTGAGTGGATTGAGAACTGACTGAACAGAATCAATGTCTATAAAGATCTAAAAAAGTGGATGTCAAGAGAGTGGAGCCAGGCTCTGCTTGGCGGTGGCAAGCAATAGGACAAGAAGCAGCAGGCAGAAACTGATGCACAGGAAGTTCCAGCTGAACGTGGGGAAGAGCTCAGTGACTGAGCACAGGAACAGATTGCCCAGAGAGGCTGTGGAGTCTCCCTCACTGGAGATACTCAAGAACCATGTGGATGCAATTTTGTTCCATGTGCTGTAGGATGACCCTGCTTGAGCAGGGAGGTTGGACCAGATGACCCTTTCAGTGGTCCTTTCCAGCATTGCCCATTCTGTGATTCTCTGATTCTGTGATTCTGTGGTTTGGGTTTTTTCTTTCTTTCCCTTCCCAAAATTATAAATATGAAAACAGCCAGGACTTCTAGAGAAAAAAAACAAAACCAAAAGTTGCTTACTCATGATAGTCAACAAAGGAAAAGGAAAATTGCCAGCTAACATTTATTGCACTTTCCTTTTTATTTATGTTTTTTTCCCCAGCTTTTAATTTTTTTTTTTTTAAACTCTTAATATGTTTAACAAGCTCTGGTATGGTGATATATTATCTCAACCAAGCTGCAAATATCAATGACAAAAAGCTTTATGCTGGTTTACTTTAACCTAAATTCATATAACTATCACTAAAAACACCCCAACACTTATGTATCAATATTTACATTAAATTCACACTTTTATATATTAATGTATCCACCTAACAATGCAGCCTTTTCTTTTTGACATTGAAATGCTCTAGGTAAATAAAGAAAAATTTTATTGGTAAAACTATCACAATCACTCTACCATTGCTTTGGAACATGACTTTTAATACATAAAGTTTGACCATATAGTTTGAATTTTAGTCCAAAGGAAGAATCTGTGATTGTTTTCTGAACTGAAGATATTATAATTGTTCTCAGTTTTGGTGACAGCTTTGCCTTAATAGCTTTTTGGGGCTAAGGAGTGACCATCACCAACCAGTGACCAGCTCCTACAGGCATAAGAACTGATGGCATATAAAGTTTGTGTCCAGCAGCCACAGAAATAGATGCTGCCTGCTTGGGTTAAGGGACTTTTTGCAAACGTGACAGGGACTGCGTCCTTTTACAATTAAATGTTCTGGTCTTGCCCTAATAAAGTTCATGATTTAGATGAATTAGTGTATTTAAAATTCAAATACATACAATTACAATTATACTGTTAATCATTTTGGGAGCTCTTTCACAATTTCATGCTGCAGCTCTAATAATAATAGCCCATAAGCATAATTATAGATTTCTGTCCCAGAGATTTGAGTAAAACTACTGAAGAGAAAGCCAATGGACTTTTTCATTCTCCATATGTGTCTGTGGAGATTTTCTGATGCATACCTAAGCTTTTCACACGTAAACAAGCATGTTGTTGCTTGATTTTGTGAGATTTTGTGAGATATGTATTCATTATACATGAATACATATTATTGAATGGTTTAGGTTATGTGCATCTCACATGTACAAGGCTTCATGGAATCAGACGTATTTTTTAGCTTCTTAGACAGAAAAGAAAGGAGCTATCTGGTTTGTCTAAGAAAAGCAGAAAAATATAATCTGATCTGTCTTAAATTAGTCTTACTCATTACTATGAGTCAGAAAAAAAGTATTTAAAAGCACAAACTTCAAGAGAGCTGCTGACCTCTTCCACAGGAGTCACTCCAGGAAAACCATAGGCTGGCATCTGGGATACCAATTATCCAGGGGATTTGAAAGGTAAATGAGAGGCTTTTTAGTTCCTCTAAGTTCGCTGAAATATAAATAATTTCTGTACTTATGTAAGGTTAAGTACGGTGTAACTAAAAAGGGAAAGTATGGGTGATGAGACATAACTGAGGTCTCTGTGTAAGGAGCTCAACACTAATTTCCTGAGCAGTTTTAGAAAGTCACATTGAAAGCAGAAAGTATCTACTAGGGTGAGGTTTTTTCGATGTTGGCTTTTTTTTGGTTGCTGTTCTGTTATCATAAGCAAAAAATCATATAGCTTGGATGTTTGCCTAAATTTTGTCGATAAACCGTGATGTGCATACAACAGCATTTGCAAACATGGCAGTTTATTATTCTTTTTCCTTTGTTTTTACTGGGGGTGTTTGAGAAAGCTGGGAGATGTACCTCTAAGTCTTCCTGTGTCTGCTGCATGTTCTTCTCAAAAAAAAAAAAAAAAGGGGAGAGTTAAATAGCATTCAAAGCCACAAATTCTAAACTTTTCTCTATTACACCCTTAGAGCACATTCTCATGTCAGTACCTTATACCATCAAATTTCTCAGATGTCTGCATTGCATAGGTTTAAATAATAGACTAAGTAATAATTTGCCAAATAAACTCTTTGCTCTAATGAACATGTTAAATATGCCCACAATTAATTAACTACAACAGCTTTTGATCCCACAGTTCATCCATTTTCCCTGTACATTGAAGGTGAATACCTAAAGCTGAATGCCAAAACTGTCTGAATTCCTTGAGCTCTATAGTCTTTTTACTGTGCTAATTTTTATCAGTTTCTCCTTTTTATGATGATTACTGATACTGCTATAATGATTCTTAATATGTGGCTAAAATTTTTATCCTGGCAAGAATAAAAGAAAGGAAATCAAAGCATTCTTTTTTTTCCTCTTTCCTCTTCCCCTGTTTCTTCTACTTTGGATTATGTGGAAACTGGTCATCACACTAACCTTAGTCATCACCTTCTATCTAACCATGTGTAATAAACCAAGATCATTTGCACTAAATGAAAGAAATAAAAGAAATTCCAGTCCAGCCAAATCTGAACAGATATGAAACACAAATTACCTAATGGCTCCCAGAACCTTATGCTGACAATGCCTCAACCCAAGGCTCATCAGGATCTCCAAATCTGAAATATAACCACAATGAGATGTGGCCATCAGAAATAAAGTTCTGTATAGTGATTTCTCTTCCATTCATGAAATAAAAAGAATAAAACTATTTTCATGTCCAAGCAACTATTTTTCATCTTCTTCTTACAAGCTGTATGGCATTAGGTAAATCTCCTGAGTCCACTGTTTGTATCCTCCTCTTATTTGTTTTGGATAATGAACTATTTTAAGCAAGAGTTTGTTTTTACAAAAGCTATGATTATTAGGAAAATACATTCCTAAAATATTGACCTCTAGATATTACAGAAATGTTGTTACTGCTGTTACCCAAAGTGACACAAAAAACTCCCATGCAAATTGTAAATAGTTGTACCAAGTTGCCCATAAGTGAGTTGCCCATAAAAGATGGTGTAATAATATTACAGGCCTGAGCATTGACTGTGTAGCAAGAAATATTTACCTAGAAGTATTGCATCATGGAAACACTGGTGGTCATCATAATATGTTTTGATCACACTAATTTCTGTCAGCTTCCAGTCTTGTACAAACGATGAGCTCTTGTGAAACTGTTTTAGTCATTCCCAATTTCCATGGCACTGATGTTATAGTCTGCAGATAATTCGTGCTTCAAAACTTAGCACTTTTTGTAGATTCACCTGTCTTTTACTCTGAACTTCAAACAATTTTTTTTTTAACATTTAACTGTGCTCCTTTCTTGTGGCAAGTTACTGTCCATCCAAATTTCAATTCATCTTGTCCTGAGCATCCAGAAATTTCTAGGAAGAAAAGCTGAAGTTGAAAAATTATTGGATAGTGTAGGTAGAGACAGTTGTTTTGGTAGTTCTTTGCTGCTGCCTAAATTCGCATTTGCTTTACTTTTTTATTTTCCTCATGGTTACATAAAAATGTAAATATAGTAGAACATGAAAGTGCCCTTTAAAAGGGGATTAAGAGTTTTATTTACTCCATTGGAAGCATAAGCTAAAAAATTCAGCTGCCTGTGTGATTAGATGGTGTGAGGCAGGGCTTAGAGTAACAAATTGATCAGCACTGTACCTAACATCATTAAAAGAAGAACACAGAGCATACAGCATAATCACTTGAAACACATGCAGTGTAGTTGGGTGGGGGATGGATTTATAAAACAGAAATTGGAACTAAAATGGTAGTTTAGGTCATGTACTTTAGCATGGTAGCTTTACCTTCTCTTAAAAAATCAACTGTATAATTGATCTATATTTTTATAAATGCTAAATTGTTCAAGGGAAGGTAAGTCCAGAAATGGGGGAGAAAGACAAGGTAATGGAGCTTTAAGTCTGGTGGAGAGAACTCAGATGAATAGTCTTGAATTAATGTTCTTTTTCAGTCCCTAAAACAAGAGGACACATCAAACAAAGCAGACTGTCAGTGTGATATAAAACAAACTATTTTCTGATGTCTCATCCTTTGAATGGCATCAGTTCTCTGCATTAAGTTCTTCCAGTTTAACATATGTATACCGCTTGTCAGAGACTGAAATGTTATGGTTAATGGCTTAAACATTATTATGAAGGACTTTTTGGCCATTATGGTAAAACTGTATAAAGCCCCTGCAACCACCAAAGACCACCCCTCCCTGAACATGCCTCCTGACTGGAATTTTGGACTATGAGTTAAGCCACCTAAGTGAAGTTGATTGGCCAGTAATCTCAGGTCTAGGCAGAAGTAATCATGGCTGAGGGAGAAGAATGTATCCACAAGAAAGCCAAACCCAGCAGCTGTCCTGAAAATCATCCCTGGTTGTGTTTGTGTTGGGGGAGGCCATAGCTCACATGCTCACCTGCTAAAGCCAGGTTTGCACAGACTCCCCACTACCAAGGGGGGAGGAGGAGAGTTTTGGGTGTGTGGCACAACCTCTGGGCAGAGACCTCCCTACACAAACTGACTCAGCTGTAAAACCCCCCACCCTGGGACGGCCACATTCACATGTGACATTCAGGTGAAAGGCAACTGAGGAGATGTCATAATTCATCAAAAAGCCCGAAAGCTGATGCCTTGGACCAGAGCACTGCACATGACACAAAGTTATGCAACAGATCCAGAGCCTATTGCAGGAGACTGTGTCAAACTTGCCCCTGCCTAGGGGAGGCACCCAGGCATTCCCTCTTGGTCTGAACGTATTAATCCATTGAACACTGTTTTACAGTGGACCCTCACCACTAAGAAATTAAGAGGGAGAGGATTAGCGGGACAGCGTTGGGATCCATGCAGTGGTGATATTTGCTGTTTAATGTGTCTCTGTCANTTGCCCGTCCCGGATCCGGATTGCTCCATCGCCTCTGACCCTTCCCGACACCACGCACCCTCTCCATCCCGCCATTCC
>VZRM01003341.1:949786-971164 GCA_013397955.1 Grantiella picta | reverse complement strand
TATAAAATGGAAATATTTCTTGCAGTCATTAACTCAAACATTATGCTTCAACCATGGTGAAAAATTTTGAAAAGCTGCTTGCAAATTTTTGTTCTCTGCCCCTTTTTGCATCATCTGCTACTACCAAGAAGAGCTGGCTCCATCATCTTTGGAGCTGGCATTAAAATAGTTGTGAAAAACATCTAAATTTTCCCCCTTTTAATGTCTCTTCAAAGGCCATGAAGTGTGCCTTCCCCATTTTGACAGCATTCCTTACTTCTTCTCCACATCCAACTTCAAATGGTCTGACCCAAAAGCATGAAGTAATTTAAAGGTGATCACCATAGCACTATAGAGAGGAGGATAATAAAAGGAGAATTTCCCCTCTTCCACCATACATGCCTGTTAAAGTAGTCAGGCATGCAGGTTCTCCTATTTACACTGTGTTGCCTCATACTGAAGTTGGCTCCCATCTATTACATGTAAACCTCTTTCGGCATGGACAAATGAGATATACAAAGCAGATCTCTTTTTAATTAAGAAAACAAAATATTTAGTTAGGTTTTTCAATGTGACACATACAAAATTCAGCCCAGAAGAAAGGAATATTGGATAGAAATGGTACACAGGTTGGAAAGCACCTCTGCAAGTTGTCTACTCCAAGTTCTCTGCCCAAAGCAAGGCCAGGCAGAGCATGTTCCATAAGATTATCTCCAGTCAGATTTTTAATTTTTTCTATTTTTGGGTTAAAGACTCCACAGGTTCTCTGGCTATTCCACTGTTGGACACTTAGGGTTTTTTTGTTTTTAAAAATATCTTTTTTTTATTTCAATCTTTGCCTATTGCCTGTCATCCTTTCACTGTGTGTGAATGGTAAGATCTTCTTTCAAGTGTCCCCTCGGGTATTTATCTTTGTTGATATGATCCCCCTGAGCCTTCTCATTGTCATGCTGAGCAGTCCGAGATCTCTCATCCTCTCCTTATTACAAATCCCTAATTTACCTCCGTGGCCCTTTGCTGGACTTGCTTCACTATGTACATGGGGTTTTTTTCATGCTGTTGTGCCCAGCACTGGACCCAGCACTCCAGATGTGTCTCACATCAGTGTCTTCTCAGTGCTGAGAAGAAGGGAAGGATCACCTCACCTGACCTGCCAGGCATTAGCTTTCTAATGCAGTCTTGACTGTTGGTGTTCTGTGTTGCAAGGGTGCATTGCTGGGCCATGGTCAGCTTGTTGTCTGTCCCCAGGTCCTTTCCTGCAAAGTGCCCTTCCAGCTGGTCAGACCCAAGACTGTGTAGTTGTATGGAGTTATTCGTCCCTACATGAGGGACATGGTGTTCCCCCTTCCCCCTTTTAGAACAACATACGATCCCTGTTGGACTGTTTCTCCAATCTTTCAGTTCATTTGAATAGCAGCACAACCATCTGGTAAATCAACCACTCCTCTGGGTTTTGGATTACCTGAAAACACAATGAGAGTACACTCTAACCAATTATCCTATTCAATAATGAAGATATTGAATAGTACTGGGGCCCTGAGTTGATGTCTAGGCCTCCAACTAGACTTCCTGCCACTGATCACCATGCCCTGAGCTTCGCCATTCGGCAGGTTTTAAACCAACCTACTATCTGTTTATCCAGCAACAGCTTGTCATGTGGATCTTATGGGAGGCAGTGTCAAAGCTTTATTTGAAAGTATTTTTTTTATTGTGTTTAAGTAAAATTTCTTCCAGAAACTAAATTATTTTGTATTCTCTCTGGTATATCTAGTGTCCTGTGGGCAATACATTGATTAGATATTCATCATATGTACAGATCATAAAGCCTGATTAGTCTAACTCTTTGCTGTATGTATATCAGCATTAGAAATTACTTATAATTGTGATTGCTATCTAGGAGAAAGCATGGTGTCTCTTGATTGACAAGCTCTGTTCTTAGATTTGTTTGATTTTTATACATATTACAGATATGATAATCCCAGAAACTATCTGCTGTGAATGTTTTATTATCTGTAAAGACAGTTGTAATGCTAGTAAGCAGGTAGAATTTTTAAAATCCTCTAACAATCGCACAGATGATTAGGTATACCTTTTTTAACCTTATCATATCTCTTTTCACTCTATCTGAATTATCATAGAAAATTCTTGATGATGCTATGCCTTCTCATGATGTTTATTAAATTAAAGAGCTATAAATATTGGGAAACAGTACTATAGTTTTAATATGGCTTTTCAGCTATTTGATCAATTCTTAGCAACGGCACTTCAAGTAGATATGGGCAGGTTTGGAAATCATCTGGCTGCATACAACACATCCAAAGCTTTCCCTAGTAAAAAAGACAGAGGTTGTTATCCAGCAACATCTATCATGTGTCATTAGATCTCCATAAAATCAAATCATACCGTGGAAATAGTGGCAGAATTAATTTCCAAAGTACATTAACAATTACCTAATAATAAAAATAGCACAGCCAAAACTAGAATGAAACAATTAGGTCAGTTTAAATAGTATTTATTTCCACTGGAGATGAAGATTTGTATGAAACACACTAGTTATTCTTCCAGGGTGAAATATCCTTGAAGCAATATTTTTTTGCAAAGTTGGATTAAAATAGCTAAACGCAATTATTCATCATTTTGCACCCACACTGAAAAGTATCTATTCTGGAGAAAGAAAAGTTTCAGATTCCCTTGCTTTCTGCCTCTTTTTCAGACGATGTATAATGCATAACAATACTTATCTTCTAAACACAAGCTATTTCTCTAACCCTTGTAATTTTTTTTAAGAGATTAATCTCTTCTGCATTCTTTCCACTGCAAAAGTTATAGTTCTTAGGTTTTTCTGAAAGCATTGAACCTCTGAATAGAAGATGCTTTAAGATCAGGTTTCCCCCCCACATGCCCTCTCCCCCAGACTAGTATTCCTGATAATAAGACTACATAAAACCCAGTACAGGAGAAGATATCAGCGTGCTGAGTTTCCCATTCTCATTTAGTCATCCAATTCTGAAGTATAGTCAGTGGAGCTAGTTGTTTTGGGTTTGGACTTACACATACAGTCTAATGAAAACCACATTGTCAGTTATGGGAAGTTTTTATATTTTGATAAACAGTTCTTTACACAATAAAAAATATGTGATGCCTATGCAAAATACAGCATAAAATATGCCTATGTCTAATGTGTCTGCATTGCTTCACCTCTGAATTGCATTCAAACTCAACAAAAGCTGGCCATCTGTGCTGAAAGAACATTTTTGCTTTAATTTTCAAGGCCACTAATACCATCTTTTGATGGTATATTGGAAATCCTTCAGCAGATGATCCTCCATTATGTTTTCTCTTAGTTGGATTCCTGGAAATCTCAATGAATTTTAATCACTTGATATACAGTATAGAAATGGTTTATTAAAAAAAGATGTTGATATGTATATATACATATATATGCATTTGTTATTATTATAATTTCTCCAATAATTTGTTACTAATATCTATTTAATTGAGCCAATATTACTAGCATGCCATTTCCTTGGTTTTTTCAGTTTATATAAATCTGTGGAGAAATAAAAGTAGTATCTGTTCAATGACCCTCTCTGTTTAGGATTAGTGGTCACAGGGAATTAAAATAACACTTAAATCTTGAATATCAAAATAGGAGAAACATGGACCAGTGAGTATCAAATTTTACAAACAAAGGAGCTACAATGTCAAAAAGAATTTTTCCACTTCAGTATTATCTTCAGGTATGTGGAGGATTTAACATGAACCTGTTACTGAATGACAAACAGAAGATGAATCCATCCAATCCCCAAGCCACTGTAGTCATATGCCAAGTGTCATTTTTTTTTTGAGGATAAGTATGGAAGTTTCAAAGCAAGATGGTGACAAAGAGAAATGTTGTACAAAGGATTGAGCATGTTAATATTCCCCTAAGTGGAAATATTACACAGGCCAAAAGAAAAACCGTGACATTCCCTACTCCTGGGGAAGCCCTCTCAATCCTTTCGGAAATCCTGATCAGAATAAGATAGAAGCAAGTTTTGTTACGTCTTCAAAATTCAGTCTACCACATGAATAAATAATCCTTTTTTTTTTCCTCATCTCTGATAAACAAAATTTCATGGGTTGTTAGTCAGTATATGAGACACATGAGAAAATTTAGGTGGAATTTTAGCACCAATATAATGCGCATGCCAATGCCTGAAAGTACCTTAACAATTGAATTGCGTAAAATAAGCAAAGGTATAAGCAAAATATGCATGGTTCAACATATTTAATTCACTAAAGTAAAAATGTGCAAGCGAGGGTTCCTGATGCACAATATAGATAACTATACTAGGCTATTATGTAATCAGTTTCACATATATGTGTAACAGAAAATGTAGTGATAGCAGTCTACGTGGGAACCTTCTTTGGTGTCTTGCTGTATCAACACCAAGCAGCCTAGCGGGTAATATTTCCTAAAGAAACAAAGCAAAACAAAACAAAATATCAGTGTTTTGTCAAAACCACCATACATTTCTCCATATTAGATGGAACTGCAGCAATACGGAGGGCATAAATAATAAGAAATCAACAGCCAACAACTTACTCATTTCCATTCTGAGGATATAATATTATTCTCCATTCTGGACATTTTCTTTGAAGGATCATCAGTATGTCTTATGAATAAAGCCCTTTGCCTCTCTTTGGACTGAACTATTAAAGAAGGGGAAAACTAAAATATTAGTTTAGTAAGAGTTAAAGGGATCAACAAGTAGTAAAGCGTAAGAGCAGCAGATGTCTTGGGCAAAAAATAGAAGGATGTAGAGGACCCACTATGCACATTTTGAATGCTTTACTTCAAATTAACTCTTGTCTGGTCCCCTGAATCATAGACTGATTAAGTTTGGAGAAGACCTCTAACATCATCAAGTCCAACCACTAACCCAGCACACTGTGTTTACCCCTAAACCTTGTCCCCCCAAGTGTCACAGTTTTGAGTTTATTTTTATCTGAAGGGATTAAATCTGTATTCTTCAGAAGAAGAGCCTAAGTGCAGGAGGTGGATCTGATCAGATTTACTGCAGAAGTATGCCTCTGATCCAAAGTCAAATGCTGATGTAGATGCATGGACAGGAAGTTTCTTCTTTAATTTTACTGACTGATTCAAGTAGCTGTCAAAATATGAGTTATATCAACAGTATGGTGGTGGATTTTTTCTTACAATATGAAGTGATGAATCCTATTCAGTGATTTGTTTTTCTTTATTTTTCTTTTATTTTTTAATAAAGAAGATGCTTTTATGAGCTTTCACTTAAGTAATTTTTTTGTGTGTCTGTGTGTGCAGAATATGAATATTTTGTTTGGTTTAGATGTAATTATTTTTCATTTGAAAGAATACAGACATGAAAAACACAGAAGAGATACACATAATTTAATTTGAAAAAAATCTACTATGATGTGCTGGGTCAAGCTTGGCAAAAAGCTTAGTACCCACCCAGTTGTTCATTTGTTTCCCCACAACCCCAGAGGCATGCAAAGGAAAAATAGAAGAAACAGTTGCATGGATGGCCATGTGTCAGGATAGACAGGGAAACAGCTTATTTACCATTGTGAGAAAAAGAAACTTGAGGAAAATTAATTTACTGCCAAATAAAATTAATATTTAGTTACGGATTTGTATAGTGGGAAACAAAAATTCAAGCAATAAAGGAATATCTTTCCTTCTTTCCCAGGCTCAGCTTCGCTCCTTTGCCTCAGACTCCTCACCCCAAATGCTGCAGGGAGATGAGGTGGTGGGGGATTACAGTCAGTATGCAGAGGTTCTTTGTGCTGCTGCTTCCTCTTATTCCTTTCCATTTCTCCACTGTGGCCTCTGCAATGGGATGCAAGGAATAGCTGCTCTGACCCCTGATGCATCTCCTGCTCCTGGAACAACCTGTGTCCAGCACAGGTCAGCCCTGACCTCTTCTTACAGAGGCCACTCCTGCAGCTCCCCACTTCCAATACCTGGGCATGTCAACCCAATGCACATGAATACTGGCTTTTCCATGTATCTTTAAAGGGTAGATGTTAGAGAACTAGCATCACTTTTTCTCCACACTTTTTGAGTCCTTTCAAAAAAGAAGTATCACATAAAAATAGAGGAGAAGAAATGGTAATGCTGTAATCCATGCTAGTCAAGAATAAGATGGAACTCTGCCCACAATTTTGGACAGTAGCTTGAAAAAATTTATATGTATAATTGGAAGGAGTTTAGAGGAGACAAAAAAAAATAATAAAAGGTTTGAAAAAAAAGAAGACATTTGAGAAAAGGCTAAATAAACCAGGCGTGTTTATTCTATAGACAAAGACTGAAAAGATGTATTATTGTCCTTGAATCAAAAAAGCTATAGTTTAAGGAAGACAGGGACTAATTGCTTCCCTTAGACAGTCAGACGACAAAGAGGAATTATGGACTCCAGTGGCAGAAGAGAATTTTGGAGTAATATTAGGAACATATCTTGAAATCTATGCTAATAGTCCAGGAAAAGACTGAGTTGCAGAGGGTGAAGTGTAATTGGTCTTGTTAAAGATATTCAAGGTTAGGATTTGACCCTCATTCAAAAGAAATGTTTTAGCAGTCCTGAAATCAAATTTGTTGGACTGACCAGGTAGTCCTGACCAAATGAACCTTCTAGCCCAAATCATCGCTCTGTGTGTTTCCATGCCTTGTGAACAGAAAGTATTCTGTCAGTTCCAAAAACCAGAGTATTTTTGCAAAACAGAGTGTACTGTGTCTGCACACTTGGGGAGGGAGTTGGAAACAGGAGGTGGTGCAGTCCTAATATATCTGTTTGCTTTCACAAAGTGGTTGCCTTAATGCACGTTCTGGGCAAGTGTGTTTGTTAAATTCTTCCCTTATTTGTTATTAATTCATGATGTATCTAGGGTTATAGACACAAAGTGGTGAATAAAGCTTTCTATTTAACTACAGGATTGGAACAGCAAGAGCTGTCAACTTTCCCATATTGTCTCATCACTGTATTACATTTCCAACCGAGAAGGTAAGAAGAAAGTTGAGTCTCCATACCCAGACATCTTCCTGCTGGGATTACATGCAGATAACTTTTACTTGCAGCATGCACTCTCTCACTTATTCTAAATCAATGTTATCAACCATTTTCTTGTTATTATTGTCTTTTTTCCCAAGAATAGAAAGGAAAAAATATTTTTTAAATATTGTATGATTTCGCATGCAAACATCTCTTTTCTGAAATGAGATCTGCATACATATTTAATCAAAAAAACCCTTAAGATTCATCCAGTAGTCATTAGGAACAAATGTGCACAGAGAAATACATCCGCAAAGATATTGTTAAAAGACTAGGGTCTTAACTATGGTTTCTGGATTTGAAACAACTTCTTTCCTCTATGTATCACTGTTGTGGCAATACCTTGCCCAAGATAGCAACTAAATACCACACAGTACTCACTCTCCTGCCCTTCCCCTCCAGGGGGATGAGAAGAATCAGGAAAAAAGTAAACCTAATGGGCCAAGATAAGACCAGTTTTATAATTTAAGCAAATTAAAATACAATATTAATTATGATTATTATTTTAAAGAAAAAGGGAAAGAGAGACAGAAATGAAACCAAAACAAGGCAAGTGATGCACGTTGCTCACCACCTGCTGACTGAGCCAGCCCATCCCCGAGCAGAGATCGACCCCTTGCAGCCAAATCAACCCAGTTTATACACTGAACATGACATTCTGTGGAATGTAAGATCCCTTAGGCCAGTTCGTGTCAGCTGTCCTGACCCTGCTCCCACCCATCTTCTTGTGCCACTGCTGACTTGCAGAGCATGGGAAACTCAACTGTCATTGACTCAAGGTAAGCGCTACTTAGCAACAACTTAAACCTCAGTTGTTATCAACATTATTCTCTTACTAAATCCAACCCACAGCATTATACCAACTACAAAGAAGAAAACTAATTCTATCCCTGTCAAAATGAGGACAGTAACTCAGTGAAACCATATTAAATAAGCTGACTAGAACATATAAAACTCAGCCAAAACCTGGATTTTATTCCTTACATGGTGTTGTTCTGTGTGACTCAGAATCCAAACTCCAATGTAGATGCAGAACTCTTTATTCTATTCTTCTAGGGAGTAACACTATACTGATGTAAATTGGTTCTTTTCAATGGAGCTACTTTTTAATTATATTGGTTATTTATATTTATTATCCCAATAAAGCCATCCTTCCTGGAGATGATATCTATGTCTTACTATGTAAAGCAAAATCCCATTCCTGCACACCCCTGAACTGATTCTTGTGGCATGAAGCCATCTCTGTTAAAATATAGATCATAGTTGTTAAGTTATATTTTATTTGTGACATCTGGTCTGCACAGTCTGACATTTATTGGATGATTTCATTTTTTTTCATTTCATAGGTGTTTTTCAATTGCTTCCTCTAGGTTTTCTTAACTTTGCTTTCCTTATCTTCACCATCTTTTTCCTCTTACAGTCAGGGACTGGGGCAGTTTCACTCCAGGCATTGTCCTCTTGCAGGAATTCTGTCAGAGGTCCCTGAGGCATGCAGCTCTTCCTCTCAGCTTGCCTCACAGACCCATCAGAATTTCAGAAGCTGATCTCAACCAATACTTGCCCTCCAACCATTCCTTTTCATGACAGACTGGGAGTATGTGGAAGCACATTCTGACATTTTGTTTTCATAACTTTGTTGTGTGATTTGAGAGTAGGCTGTGGCTTCTTAGATTATGATTTGCAACATCAAAAGCTAGTGAGAAATATAAATATATTCCTTTATATGGATATCTTTGGCAATATGTCATATAGAGGAGGCCCAAAGGAGAGTTTGGATTTCTTCAACAGCACTTTCCCCAGGCATGAAAATTATATTTGATTTTCATACAAAGACTCATTTTATCTTCATATATAATACATTTCCAAACTACTGTTTCTCTTACATTAGTTCCTCTGCCTACCTTGCTGCTTGTAAGGCTGTGTGATAGCAAAATTGCCAGAAGTATTATCTCTCATTCTGTGTAGGCAATCTTGATATTTCCTACCAAAGATACAAAGATAGTTCTTTGGTTCTGTCTCTAAAGATAACCTTCCATTACTATATAAAATAAAAGACTACATGGAATAGGTATGATTCACCTAATTTTTCTGAATGTTTCCATAACAGAAAATATAAGGATAAAAAACCCACACAATGCTGTGTACCTGGCATTGCAACAGTCGGTTAAATAGTGTGGGCTTTAAAAATTATAAAGGAAACTGTTGTGGTTTTTTTCAGCCCTGAAGCTATAGTAAAAACAGCAGCCAAAGGGTTTTGTGGAAAATAACTGTTAGGAGAAACAAAGGGAAGGGAAAAGAAACTTGAGAAGAATTTGGGATAAACGTCTTCCTAGGAGTACTTCACAGACTTGCTGAGAGGGAATTTCTGTTGCTATTTTGGGTTTTTTCCTCCTTCCTTACGATGCATTCTAATATTTGCATTTTGAAACCTGAGAATTATGATTTTTATTTTCTTATGGTTTTGCGGTTTGTGGTTTGTTTTCTTTATTCTTTCAAAAGCCTGTTAGTAATTGTTACCCAAAATTTCATAACACCTGCATTCATAGACTTACCTTTTTCTGTGTTCTTGTTCATTACAAAAGAATTTTTTTTCAACAGCAGCCTAACAGTCTACTAACCAGGAAATGCAGGTTTCTTTTTTTAATTGCTATTGTATATCAAGAAAGAGGATTCAGCTACTCAGCTATTCAGGAAATCATTTGCACTGAAAGGACAGATTTGTTTGATGTCTTTTTTTGTTCCAGTCTGAAATTAAAAAGTTAATTGTGATTACAAAGCTAACACTAGTAGGCTCACTGAAAAATGGAAGAGTTTAGCCTTCTGCAGTATAATAACATTAGAAAGAACAAATAAGTGAAGTTAGTTGAACTAAGTTTTGAGATGTGATGTTGGAATAAGGTTTGTGCCTTCCTTAAAGTAGCTGTACCAATAGGGCCACACCTATATTATTGGAAGAAATATTCTTGACACTAATGCCGTTCAACAAAGAAAAAATCTTCATCATTATTATTGCATTCCTTGATCTTCCAAACATAGTGGTCATATCTAAAATACTTGTTAGAAATGTTCTCTGGCTAACACATGAAGTATGCACAGAAATTGTTTAGGAGAGTAAACATTTACTTGGGCCAAAAGCTTATCATAGATCATTCTAGCAATTAACAATATAGAGGGCTGAGCTCAGTACATGGGAATGCTCCCTGGCAATACATGACTTGTTAATACTTCAGTTTCCTCAAGGAATATATGTGCTATCTGCACACATAATTTTCTGATTTCACATGTAAAGCCTTGTGTCCCTGGATTTCTGCATTTAATTTCTTTCAAAATTAGGAGAATATTTTTCCCACCAAGACAGGAAAGAGTTTTCTTGCTATGTCATATATTTGCAGTCACTCCTTATATCTACAATACCTACCTCGTATAAATTCTTTCCCTTTGTTGAAGCAGAGCCAAAGCCCCACTAGCCATCAGAAGGCCACAGTAACCAGACTATGGATAAGCGGCCCTGGCACTTGCCTTCAGGGTGATTCTCTTTATTGTAAAGAGTGTTTTGGAAAAGGTGGGGAAAACAGTCTGATCAATATTTCTCACCTCGACATCCAGACCTATCCACTTATCCATCCTTCCGCATCCCAATCCAGAGTCCTGCTGTTTTTGCTTCTTTGAGAGCACTAATGATGGGATTAGGAAGAGTCACTTTGCAGAAGTGATATTAACATTACATCCTTATCAGGATTGGAATGGTTGCCATCGTGTTGCCATCATGAAGAAACTGACTTCCTTGCCTGACTTTCATGCAGAAGCAGCCTGATATTCTGGCAAAGTCTTGAGACTGCAAGTTGGATTGCTATTCTTGCTACTGTTATTTCTTCTGGCTCCTTGTCTCAGTTTGGAAGTAGATGCATACAGAGGAGAGGAGGTGGTAAAGAAAGCTTCATTGGGAGGTTGTTTAAACTCAGCCATGGAAATTTTTGAAATCAGCAGTAATTGAAAGTGGATTGGAAGCTGGAATTTTGATATACATTTTGTACTGTGTCCTAAACAGTTATTCCAAACTTTTCTAAAGTCACTGTAAAGATTCTCAGGCAAATTTAATTTCCATCTTTAAGAGTAGATTAGGTATTTCCTTACTTGGTTAGCACTGAGCTACTGCCTCACAAACTGCTATGAGGCACAGTGAATCTTTCTGCAGCCTTCTAAGCCTAGCACTGATTGACTTAAAGGAGATAGCACATATAATACATAGGAGGTTGAAATATTTCTCCCCCCGGACTTTCTTTCCTCTCAGACTTCATGAAAAAGGTTGATTGTGGCCAGAGGCTCAACACAACTAAAATTAACAACATGTAGATACAGACAGAAGCAAGAATGGAGAGAAAGCAGGCAGTTTAAAGAGTATTTAGCTAATGCTAAAAATATTTAAGTCTGCAGGGTTTGAAGAAATTTATACTAGAGCAATTGCAGGACTTCTCATTCTTATCCCTCAAATACTACTTATTTTTTAGAAGTGAGCAGGGTTGATTTAAGTGTGAGAGTCCAAAGGAATGATGCTCCTCAATTAAACCAACTTCCAGTAAAGGGAAAAAGAGGAAGCTGTAAAAATCTGTACAAATATACAAGGAAACAACATGCAGAAATATTCTACTAACTAACAATTAAATAAATAGTGTGTAAGTACAAAGAACACAATAGTGGAATAAGAAACAGAAATTACAGATTTTCAGCAGCAAACTATGTAGAACTATTTCAATTCCATTTTTTGAGAAGTGAGAAAGATGGGATGGAGTTGTTAGAAATACACAAAAATCACTACCTGGTAAAAGCTGTTGACACAACCTTACATGTTCCATATTTTATGATTGTAAAGTGGATGATTGGTCAGTTGAAAATAAATAAACAATAAACAAATAAATATTTTAAAAGCTCCTTCATGAATAGCTATTTTTTCAAATTGAAAAAAATATTTCAAATTAGGTCTCCCAGGGCATACCTTCACTCCACAATGCACTTCTTTGTTACAGAGAACTAAGTTCATAGAATGTCATTCAAAGGCTTTCTCAAGAATGCATCCTCTTCAGTGTTGATTACTTGCTTTACAGGTACACTTGTTCTGATTTTGAATACAATTTACTCAAAGCTAATAGCAGTATGTTTATCCAGCATGGCACTACGCTGAGTATTTAATGAATCTGTCTTAGAAAAAAATAGTTTATTATTTTCATTTATGTCTTGTATGGTGAAAGAGGAAGCCCCACTTAAATATGTGGGCTGTCACCAATCCTGTCAGGATTATAAAATATATAAAGAAAAGGATTAGAATTTAGAATGATCATTACCCATTGCACCAATGAGCTGAAACTGATAAGAATAAATTCAATATAAGCACAGGAGCATTATCACATTAAAAAAAAAAAAACAAATGTGTAAATCTAAAATGGAAATATGAATGGATCAAGTTGAGGTTAAATAAAAACATGAGGTTAATAAAAGAAAATCTCGTTTTGAAGTGTATTAAGAAAATGGCTGTTAAAAAAGTAATCTGAATATTTCTCCTCTCCTTAATAAATCTAACATGGAAATCTTCTGTAATTTCTGCAAGATTCTTTCTTAACGATTAACCACTGCCCCAAGAAAAATTTTTTTTCTTATATGATAAAGAAAACAGGTACTTTGAATTGCAACTTTAAGATACGTGGAAGGTAAACCTTTTAATAGTCTCATTTTGTCTTGTTTTCAAACCCTTTTAAATAAAAACTTGAAACAATTAGAGAAACTTCAAAAGCTCATAAGATACTTAGATGCTGTGGAAAATAGGCAAATTTTATCTGCTTATAAAAAAAGATTAAAGAAACTCAAATTGTTTGATCTAGAAAAACGAAGGCTGGTTTAGACCATAACACCAGTTTTTATATGCATAAAGACTAAGCACTGAGAGGACAGCAACTAGTAGTTTCTCAGATCAATGAAGAGCAGGACAGAAAAGTGACTAATTTTCACTCAAGCAGATTTCCATGGAACACTGAACTATCTTATTCTGGGAGCCAGGCATATGAAAGTGACAGAATAATTTATTATTCAGCACACAAAGAAAATTGTATCAAAATCATGTCCATTCATTTCTACTGGACTCCTTGCAAAATAAAGTGGAACTGTAAAATGAGTGTATGTATCAAAGTCTGGTGTCACTTGAGCAATTGGCTTTGCTCGAATGTGTCTCTGAAATCATTCCAATTACATAGTGAAAGTGCATATTTTTCCCAGGGTCAAATCCCCAGAAATCTTGTGAGTTTAGTAGAAATGCTGAAGAAGGAAAATTCAAATTTAACTAACAAACATTTTGTGAAATCAGAATGCGGTTTGAAGCAAAACTTCAAAATACACTTCAGAAAATCAAAAGGAACTAGATAGTCTAATACAGTCTCATTCTGGGATAAAAATAAAAGGAAAATACAAAGGAAATCTCTTCACTTTGATGTGAGAGAAGTATAAACTTTTACCAAAAAAACAGCATATGCATTTTGATGTGACCAATGTAACAGTAAAAGACATACCCATCATTGTGATATCCCACATAGTTAAAATTACCTGTGCTGCTACACAAAGAATAAAATATTCTTCCCTTTTCCTTATAAATGAAATGGAAATGTTTGTTAAAATTATCTTTTCATCTCTTTTTCTCTCATGTCACTGCCTGCGTCTTCTCCTTATTATTTTCTTCTTGAATCCCTGCCCACCCATACTGAACTCTTACTGTCAGTAAAAAAAAAAAAAAATTAAGTGATAAATCTTTAATCCAATTCTGTGCACAGAGAGATTTTCTGATCAGGCTTATGTTTGGCAAAATGCAAGTCCAAAACAAAAGAGCAGGCAGAAAGATGGCTTAGACTATTACTGTCCTGAGATCTCACTTCTGAATCCCAAAATATTATGACTTCCTGTTGTCACAGCACAAAGCAGTCCTTAAGAAATCCAGCAGTCTAAGGAACCTCACACGCTAGTGTTGCACTACACATTGATCTGATGATAAGAAGGGCCTGTGTTTCATGTATGATATATAAAATTGAATGAGGTAAGTTTATATTTTTAGCCTTTTTTTTCTGAATGAATTGCACTTACCGTCCATCTGTGTAATCTGATAATTTTCCTCACCAGTACAGATCATCTTGATGCATCTTATTCAGCTTCAGGATTTACCAATGTAAAGACAGCTCTTTGCTAAAAGGAGTAATTACCTCAGCACAGAAGCTAATGAAGTCTATCTAGAAACTCATAGCAAATAGCTATTAATTTAAGGAAACAGAGACTAAATTAGGTTCTTCTCTTTAATTACACTTCCTCAGCCAAAATAATGGTAAATCATGATTGCAGTAAGTATTACCATTTGTTTACTGCTGGGTGTCCAGGTACCATCTGATATGAGTGAATTACTTTGATTATTAGAAAATGTAAGTTTTCTGAGATTCCAGAAGGAGCAGAATGCTGTTGCCAATTCACAGGGACTGGAAGCATTGATCGTCCCATTCTTGATGATACATCCAGTTGTCCAAGGTGAAAGTATGAAAATCTGTACTTCAGAAGGCTCACCTTTTCTTTTTATTTTTTCCTAGTGATTTCATCTGTAAACCAGGGATGTTGAAAGAATTTCAAAGTAACAAAATATACAGGAGACGAGATCATCACCAATGCTGATGAAACTGAAGTTATTTGGGGTGACAGCACTAAATGATCTTCTTCACAGTGATGGGATGAAGTGCTTCTGGCTGAGCCAGGGGCTGAAATGCACAGGAACAAGATTTTCCAATTCAAGGCCCAGCTGCAAGCGGCAGTAGACTCTTCCCTGACTTGCCCTTTTGTTGCTTTTGAAGCATTATGCACAAAGCGTTATGTATATTACATAAAATGGGGTTCAGCTAACATAAAACCTAGTGTTTTAGCTACTGTCAAACAGTGCTTGCACAACTTCAAGGCCTTTCTTTTTCACTCTGCTCCTCCAGAGAGTAGGCTGGGGATAAGTGAGGGGATGGGGGTCAACACAGCTGGGACAGCTGACCCCAACTAACCTAAGGGATATTCTATACCACATAACATCATGGTCAGCAATAAAACTGGGGGGGATTTTTCTAAATTATCTGCAGCTTGGAGACTGGCCGGGCATTGATCTGGTGGTGGTGAGCGATTCCTTTTGTATTACTTATAGAATCATTGAGGCTGGAAGAAAGATCATCGGATCCTAAGACCATTGAATCTGTTACCCTAGAACTGTGTTAGCCCACCATGTTCACCACTAAACCACATCCTCAAGTGCCATATCCACACACTTTTTGAACTCTTTCAGGAATTTTGACTCCACCACTTCTCTTGGCAGCCTGTTCCAATGTCTGATCAACCATCACAAAACAAATTAAGAAACGTATTAGAAATATGTATGAAATACATACCCATGATTCAAATATGTTCCAAAATCCACCAGAACTGTTTTATCAATTACAGACTCAAACAGTTTATACTCAACTTTTTCTGCCTCTCAGACTTGTACTTGATCTTTATTTTGACCCACAAGTTCTTTTGTTTTTCCTCTTCTGATTCTCTCTCATCCCTTTGGGAGTGAGAGCAAGTATTTGGGTGGAGGCTTTACAGCCACCCATGTAAAACTACCACATTCTTAAAACTTTTAACAAATGCATGTAGAAAAAGCTCTTACACCATAATATGGACAAAGATCTATCCCATTGCCTCCTCATCTGTATAGTTTACTTTTTCCACAATACAGTGGGCATACAATAGCTGCATATACAGAATGAAAAAT
The DNA here is from genome assembly GCA_013397955.1 of Grantiella picta. Classification (NCBI taxonomy): domain Eukaryota; kingdom Metazoa; phylum Chordata; class Aves; order Passeriformes; family Meliphagidae; genus Grantiella; species Grantiella picta. The sequence goes on along the minus strand of VZRM01003341.1, from coordinate 955,303 downwards.
GGAGTTTCAGACGAGTTCCAACTTGAATGAAACTCAGGACTCCTAAGTAAAAAATTGCATATTGACCTCTTAGAGCCCAAGTCATAAAAATATACCATGCTTCAACATTATATTTTTTTATAATTCCCAAGTCTAAATAATTTTCTGATAACACTGAATTATCTCACATAATCTATGAGGATTTATATTTTGGTTTGAGAAAACATGACATCTGTAATTTTTCAATAGAACCTATACAACAGAATAAAGAAAATAAAAAGGGAAAAAATGCTCAAGTTGATATTAAATTGTGTATATAAGACCAGACTCAATACATTCCTGGAAGACAGAGAAGAAAGGACAGGGTCATCAGACTGTACCTTGATAATTGATTAAGCTACTATACTTTCACTTGCTCATTACAGCTGGCTCAATTCTTTGATGCAAAGAAACCAGTGAATTCCACCAGGAATATTGCAGCATCCATACTACCCCCTCTAAGAAGTTTACAAGTTAAATCCCCTTTTCAAAAAAACTCCCAAAAATATTAATCTCAGAGATGCTGTCCTGTCAGAACTTCTGTCCATATTAATTTAAGAGTATGAATAATCCTATTTGAATCTTCAATTACTAATGTGAAGAAGATGAACATTTGAATCTTAGATAGTTTTGCCTGTGTCACTGAATTTGGAAATGGTTTAATGCTGAAATTTATCTAACCACATTTTGCATATTTAACAGTTATGTATTTAATCTAATCAAGTTTTAATGTTTGTCTTTTCTGGAGAGATTTAGTGGCACTTCTAGAACACATATCTTTTGACTCCAGCAGAAACGCTTCAGGCTCTTTCACTATTGCTTTAGTTGAACTTAATAACAAGCTGCTTCTGAAATGGGTTCTTCTATCTCTTCGCACCTCTCCCTGTGGGTTCCTCATTGTTGTGCCAGCATAAGGATTAAGGTGCCAGTTTGACTGGGTTGCTTGAAAACTAATCACTCTTCTACTGGGTTTGTTTTAAGCTGACCCTCATCCCTGGGGCACTGAGAATTGATTCTGGAGCCAGAGGTAAGGGGAGGAATTTTCTCTTTTTGGCAGAAGCCCTCAGACAGGCAGGTTTAGAATTTTATGGCATATTTGCTTGATTAATCAATTTTATTTAAATGAGTTTATTTAAGATCAGGCAGTTTCTGATGGTGATTTTTTTTTCACTCTCCTTCTGGCCTCTGCCATGTTTTCTGCTGCTTTCCTGTTAGTGATCCATGGTCCTGTTGAAGGACAAAGGCAGGAAGGAGAAAGACATGCGTGCAGTTAAATCACCAAGTTGTTTAATTCACTCCACAAGTCAGTCAGGGTTTTAGCCAAAACACAGGGGAGAGAGAGAAGAAAAGGTTGGTGAAAGGATCAGATGCAAAAAGTTCAGGACCATAACTTTCAGTGGAAGTCTAGGTTGCTATCAGCTTCTGTTGATAATAAACATTCAGAACAAAATATTTAGGACAATTTGCCCTCCTGAGTTACTTTTCGCTTCATGATTACAAAGAAAGAATGGAAAACTAGTTGAGATTACTTACCTGGGTTTTTGTGTGATATGAATCGCCTCCTACATGACAAGAAATACTGACATATTTCTTTGACTTGGTTTTTGAATTTCTCTTAAAAATAAATAACTAAACAAAGAAAAAAAACACAGCCTGAAGGACACAAAAAAAAAAATCTTTACAGGCAAACTTTGGAAACTAAATTGCCTCTCTCTTGCTCTTATTTCCACAGCAACTATAGTGGGGTAAAAGATAATTTTTTAAAAATTATTTTGAATATAGAAACTATTTTAGATTGCAGTTATTAACAGAGAGTATCCAGAGATCAATCATATCTTACTCTTTCATTAAATAAGCAAGTTGAGAATATCACAGATCTGATGTCAGGTAGAAAATGTTTCCTTTTTTTCTGTGTTAAAATCACTTTGATTTGCTTACTTCATGCATGATTACTGATAGGATAATATTCTAAATATGTCCACAAAAAAGCTGTTTAAAATTTCCACAGTCGTGTCAAAGAGGTAACACACTGAAAGGGATGCGAAGAGAAGAAGCTTATGAGCTGAAAAGTGGTTCACAGGGTTCAGTCTGCCAGAGTGAAATGTGGTAACGAACTCAGGACTGATAATATTCACTAGCAGAGGCTACTGTCTAGGAAAAAATGCAGCGTATTACATTGGCTAAAAAAAAGGATTTTGCGCTCATCTGTGAAATATGTAGATGCAAACTAAAGCAAGTAAGATCTTCAGCTGGATTTTCAAGAGGACAATAAGAAGTGGTTTCTTAGTAGCTGGATTTTCAGAAGATAAATCAGGATATTTGTAAGTTAGAGGAATTTTCCAACTGAGGTTTCTTAGGAGATATGGGTTTAGCTATTCCAGAAATGCACTATGTGAAGTTAAGTTAAATTTTTTGGAAAAAGTAATTCTCAGTTATGACCTGAGTTCCACTTCTGTTAGTTATTAAAAAAAAAAAAAAAATCCTTTCTCTAATTCTTCTTGTCTATTTTAAACAGCTGTTTCCCCTGGCACTCTCTTTAAAAGGAGAGAATACTCTTTCTTGTCTTTCTACTAGCTTGATTTCTTTTTCCTAGTGCGGGATCTTGCATCCCCATGTAGATCCAATGCAGGAGAGAAATTTATCTTCTACTTCCTGCGCAAATAAATCTGCTCTGGATTTACCTATACCAGAGAAATAAAAAGAAAAGCAATAGTATTGATACTCAGATTATAGAGATTTGATATTCTTTGTTCTGGATAGTCAGAATTACTTCAAACAGGAAAATTATAAATAGACTTACTTGAAAAGCAAGAGAGCATGAGTTGAGCCGCAGTGTGTGTTTAAGCGCTATTTCTTTCTACCTGAATTATAAAAATATTGAAACTAAACCAAATACTTCAATGAGAAATCCTGAGATTCACTCACTTTGGGACTTCTCACACTGTGGTGTTAGTTCATGTGTAGAGTGGAGATGCAGTCCAGTGCCAAGTCTTCTGAAGGCCAGATAAGCAATGCAAAACTATGCACTAACAAGAGGAAGACTTACAATTGGAAACAAAAGTAGTAACATAGACAGCTTTTAGCTGAAAATAACATAGATGCAAGATATTCTCATGTCATACATAAATCTCTGTGCAGAACTTGGTAGTGGATCCCACCAGAAAGTGTCTTAAATTAGTAGTGGCAAAAGACCAAAGTACATAAACACACACAGCCACAGAGTGGTGTCCACTGGGTTACTGAATCTTTGTAAAACTCAAAGATAGCCAGAAAAACACCAAGATAGCTCAAATAAAAGATAGCAATTATGCTCTGTCACTACTTTCAAGTTTTTAATTTTTATATATTAAATAAATTTACTATCTTAATAAATTTAATTTCCTTAAGGGACTTGATATGTGTATATATGTCGAATAGTATTTAACTATGTAAATATAATAGTCTGGAAGGGAAAATAGCCCAACAATAATACAGCATTAAAAGTAGATAAGTGGAAGCAGAATTAATGTATTTTTTAAATTGAAGGTAAATTAACATATTTTTCTTCTATTATATTTATTTATTTTACCATCAGCTTCTCTAGCCACCTGCTCCCTGACTCCAGTTCTTGCCTTCTTATAGGTCCAAATCCATAGATGAATCATCTTCATCTGCTGCTCGTGCTCGTTTGCCCTCCTGCTTGAGACCTGGTTCCAACTTGCTTTTAAAAACCTGTGAAAACACAATACAGGTAAAAGGCCAATCAGTTCAGGCAGGAACAATCACTACTTTGGCTCAAGGCTATGGCTGCCAGCCATAAGCACATCTGTCATATTGCTTTGAAGAAAAGTGAAGCTTCATATAGGGCCAGAGAAGCATTTGCATAATCTTTTTGACAATAAGTGACAGAACTGCAATAAGGTCTATTTTGGACTGTAAAATTTGTGAGCTGTGAGGGAAGAAGGTGAGGTGGGAATAATAAGACAAATACTGAAGTAGAAATAGGAAAGAGCAGATGGGTTAGAGAGATATCTGAATAGTGGAAACAAGCATTATGTACAAATGCCTTTTCTGGAAATGTTTTTTTTTTTTCCTACTGGTGTAGGTATTCCTGAACAAAGCAGGAACACTAGAAAATTGAAATAACAGAGGAAGAACAAAAGATGAAGTAATTTCAGAGTATAAAAGTAGCTACAACATGGTGCATAGTGTTCTACTGTGGAAAACAAGGAACACATTAATTATTTGGGAAATCCTAGCATTTGAGTGTCAGGAATATTGACATGTGGGACCTATAGCCAATGTATGATCAAGAATACTTTGTATTATGTGGTACTGTATAGATATGAGTGACCCATGCACAACAAATCAATGTTTAAATGTTTAAAGAATTTATTCTTTTAATATTCTTACAATGGAAAAATATTCAGAACTGTATGTTGTCAGTATATTCACATTATGTACATACTTTAAATATATTCTTTAGAACACTGAACTGCATGTTGTCATTATATTTAGAGGTGATTTAAATTTTCCTTAGATTTACTAAACACATTGTTGATATTGATGTTGTTTACACTTTGAATTATTGGCAAATGTTGCAATTTGAATTATATCATATGTGATGGGTCAGATAAATCAGATGCCTTTATTTCCAGAACTTGATTATCAAATACAATCAAAACCGATTCTTTCACAAATACAAACAAAAAGTTTCTTCAAATATGTGTGTAAGCAAAATGCAATAGTCCACAGGAGATACAGTATAGTTGCATTTTCATCCATAAGTACAATGTTGGAACAGGAAAATACAAACATAGCTAACGTTTTCAGTACGTCAGATCACAGCTGTCACCAGCTCTCAAACCCTTTTGGTGATTTACGCTGTGGTGGAGTAAATTCATGTCCTGGCCCATCTCTTGAAAATCTAGGTAACTAGGGATGGTCTCTCTAATAATATATACCTTGTTCTTTGTGTCTTACTCTTAGGAAAATAATACTGATCATAGATCAACTTTGCTTCGCTCTTGTGAATTACTTTCTTGTGGTGGTTTTGATTGGCCCAAAACATCAGTAAAGTATTTTTAACATCTAGGAGAAATTTTGACTCTTCAGAAGCTGCTGTGGTAGGCCTGGAGAGGTGTCTGAGGGGTGGGGAGTGGCACAAAGATGGCTCCTGTGTGTCCTGAGTGAAAGTTCTGGACGTTTTACATCAAGTCCAGCAGAGCCAATCTCTGATGGCTCTGAAGGTGATGGACATGCTGCCGACCAAGTTTGGGCCGATTGGAGGTGTTGGTTACGCCTCTGTGAAAACATATTTAAGAAAAATTCAAAACAAGGTAGATGCGCACTTCTTTCACTTCTTTGTAGTTGGAGCAGGAGGAGGTGGAGGTGAAAATATGTAGAGGGAAAACAGCATGGGTAACGCCAAGGTCAGTGAAGAAGGTGGGGGAGGAGGTGCCGGAGCTGAAACTCTCTGCTAGCCGTGGAGGGGCAGGAGGTCCCCCTGCAGCCCATGGA